>CAIGRQ010139225.1:0-15244 GCA_903798375.1 Fraxinus sp. D2006-0159
GGGTAGTGAATTGTTGGCCTATTTACGAAGCCATGTTTCTAAGAAATGATAATGGAAGAATGCCTATCAAGATTACTTTCATTTCAGTTTCCTTTGCATGGGTTGTGTATGCAGCAGTTTCTTTTATATTAAAGCTGTAAAAGATATAGAATCGTATTTTTGCAATTGAACGTTTGAATAAATTTCAAGTAGCTTTCTATTATATTTTAAATTCTTAGCCTTTGTTTGAGACACATTAATTTTTTCATTCTCATATCACATTAATCATCATCTGTTACGAGAATACGTCCAGGGCATTCAATATCAATTGTGCATTCTGCTTTGATATCATTGGAATTCCGAGCGGCGTCCAAGGTGCCCATGCTGGCAAGCTCTTCAAAAGCAAATGCATAGGAATTTAGATAGGATATCTCGACAATGCCTCTTATATGATGCCATTATTAATGTTCAAAATTCATGAGACGAAGTTTAAAAATATGCCCCTGTTTGTTGTAGATTAAAATTAGATTTTTAGTAGATTTTGATAAAAATTGATGAAATGTGTCGTTGAAAAGTCGTGGACCTCGTGAAATGCGTGATTAAAATTAATTGTTGATTTTGACTTAAGATTAAAATCAGAAACAAACAGGGGCTATATATAGGGATGTAAACGAGCCAAGACTGAGCCGACTGAAGGCCGAAGCTAACAGCTTTTTTGGCTCGAGCTGAACCAAAGTTCGGTCGCTATAGCTTTAGGCTAGGGTCAAGCCGACTCGATTTTTTTTTTCAGGCAAGCAGACGGCCATGTCATGTCACGGGCCGGCTCGAGCCATCATTAGAAAAAGAGGCTCAATTCCATCTAGTCACTAGCCGAGCCACGGGCCATCTCGAATCGACGAGTCGAATTTACATCCCTAAATATATATCAAAATAAGAGAGGAATCAAATATCATTAATGTAGAACAGATGACTGAATTGATTGAAAAAGAATTGGATAAAAAAAAAAAGGAAAAATGTAATAGTGCATGTGTGGCGTTCGAACTCTGATTTGGCCCATAATACCATTCCAAATTTGTTTAAGAACTGAAAACTATTTTTAAAGTTTTACTGCTAATTTTGTTATTTGATTTATTTCGAATTCTTTGCAATTTTAATTTGTTTAAACTAGGTTTTCATGTAAATTCTTAAAAATAAATGGTTAATTCATCATCTTGCATTAATAAAGTTTCGTGAGTTTATTTCTTCACAATTTGGTGGATTCTAAATTTTTTTTTCTTAAGGTTTAATTTCACTCGAATTCCTTGTTTCGCGCTGCGTCAACAATAAATGTAGAAGATGGAGATCAAATAAAATCATAATAAAGGAAAGAATAAACTTGAAATTAGAAACTTGAACACACAGAAAGTGTTGTCCTAAAATGATATTTGTCCCCTCTCGTCAATGAGATTGCTTAAGGGATACACCAACAAATAGATCCTAGTATTAGTCAAGTCTTGAGAGTTAAATAACTAAGGAATAATGAAGAGCTTAAGACTGAAGAATTAATGTTTTCCATCTAACAATCATCAATGTATATAGATATTGGAGACACCCTTTGAATCAATGAACAAAATGAATGGCGAAAAAACACAATTTTCTGCCAAAGATTTGAACTATCAACTACCTGTGACCGCAAAATGTAGGTCTTGAGAACATGCAGGTAGCACCTGGTTGCAGGCCAGGAACCTGTGGCCTCGAGCTTGCCTTCCAAAAGCTAAGTCCGCCTTTGTCCTTGAAATTTATTCTACCATGTTTCCATTCATTATTTCACGTCTTTCTCTCTTTAGAAAGCATTCGAAACTTTTAACTAGTCATTCCTTCTGACAACACTAGTAACACTACATACATGAAATCTTTTGTTCTACATGACATTTAGCGCTATTACGATCTTGCACTTATCCTTTTAATGAATTTTTAAAAAAGAAACTCCAACTTTCTATTCAGGTGGCACCACCTCGAAGTTAATATAAATGAAGTTCTTCAAGTATCTTAATTTGTTACATTTAGAGCTTCTCATTGAAAATGTAGTTGAAAACTACCTCCATGTTTCCAATAATGGAATGAAACTTGAATTTGAAATATCCAACTACATTTTCATCAAACTCCTTTAAAATATCATTAATTTTATTGAACAAATTTGTTTTAAGTGACAGTTTACACGTAAAGTAAATTTGAACCATAAAGCCCTATGTTTTTTTTATTTTGCCTTTGTTAATAATTCAACGCAGTAAACATCTACATTTTTAGATAGATTTTTACTCGTAAATTAAAGTCAATTGACAAAATGCTTTCTACGAATTTGTTAATGCTGGATGCCAAACCAAATTCATATTCATTTGAATTTGTGACTTTATTACCATCATCTATATCCCATTGCTTCAATTCAAATTTTTGGACTCCGTTGATAAAATATCGCTTTAGAATCTTGAAAACTCACGAGACGTGATGTCTGAAAATATATATCAAAATAAGATAAGAATCAAGTATAAGAAACATGGAAAATGGAGATCAGATAATGTCACGAAAAAGAAAAGGATAAAGCATGAATTATAGACTTGAACAAGTAGAAAAAACTGTCCTAAAGCGACATTTGCCACTTCTTGTCCTTCAGATTGGTTACTGAATACATTGACAAATAATTCCAAAAATTAACCAAGCCTGCTAGGACTCTTCTTCCTTAGCTGAAGGGAAGCACTAAGACAGAGTCTGCAGTTGGTAGAGGAGGACAGCGCACTAGTGAAAGTCGAATTATCTTATTGGTAGTGCGTTTTAGCTCTCTTGTTCTTAGATCAGAGGAGTTGAAGGTTAATCACCAAACAATAACGAAGAACCATAAGACCAAAGAACACAATGAGAACTTCTAAAATGTTTTTGATGGTTTGGAAGTTTGGAATTTGTTTATAGTTGTTAATGTTATGTTTTCCATCCAACAATCATCAATATATAGATGGAGACAACTTTGAATCATGGACAAATGAATCATGGACATTATGTAACAAAATAATTTATGTTTATGAATAATTTATAAACATAAATCATACATAAGCTTGGTCATTTTAAATTATCGAAAAGCAAAAGTAGATTTCATTGGTTTGTCGCGTTCCTCTTGTTGACCCCAAAAAAACGTACCAATGATGTGGCCAACAAATCTTAAAGCCTCTCACGTCTACGCAAACTGAATTTCGGCACACCTGGACTAACCGTTAGCCACAAGTGGCCTTCTTTGGAGGGAACGGAGTTGGCCACGCGCACTCTAACGGTCAAGTCAGTTGGAGAAATAGTCTAAAGTGTGGGAGAGCTTTGAACGTGAGCCGCCAATAAGTAAAAGGGCATCTACTTGGGATGAAAGGTCAAAATGTGTGTAGCAAGGATATCTCTTTGAGAGTCTAAACTTGCATTATCTTTGAATGACACTCAGTGTGAGCTTTTGTACTTGGACAAAATGAGTGGAGTCCATTGGATGATAGTGCACGTGGCTTTATCCCAATGACTTCTCTTTCTTGTCATCTACATAAATCAATCCCAGCGTTAAATGCTATTACCATTTTTGTGTCCATTAAGCCTAGCTTGTACATTAGACTTGACCAAATAAGGTGCCGGCGACGACAGTGGTAGCGAGTTATCTTGTCAACTCACATGGTGTGAGATTCATTCAAGATTTCGCCGCTACCTGGGTTGGCTCTGTCAATGGGATCTGCCTGTAAAGGAGACTGTTTACGTGTTTTATGTGGGAGAGACGGATCGTTCACACCGGATCGGCTCGCCTGTATGTAGCTGGGCTGCCCTATTCTAGCGTATGAGACATGGAGCTCTAAACTGTTTGCTACGCAGGCCACTTGGGCCCCTTCTTGAGTCCTAGTTTTTCAATGCGTAACAACACTCCCTGAAATCCAGGTATGATTATTCATATAATTCATGAACTTTCGAGTTGGCAGAAAAACTTGGAACGGGTGTTGAGTCCTTTTGATAGGTGAGGCCTACGATAAGGCTAAATGATGTGAGGCGAGGTCCCTAGAGCAGATGTCGAGTCTCTTTAATAACTAAAAGCCGTGAGGGGTTAGATGGGCATAGGCTTTCGTGAAGTGGACAGTACGTACAATATTATAATGACTACGGTGCAAGGTCGCATTTTTTGTAACGACTCGACCTTGCGTCGGAGCCGTTATCATATTGTACGTATTGTCCGCTTTGGGAGAGTATAGACCCATCTTACCCCTCACGGCTTTCTGACGCGTCCCCAAGATTCGAACACAAGACCTCCATCATATGAGAGACAAGTATGTACGATATGATAACGGCTCTGGTGCAAGGTCGGGTCTTTACAATAAGGCTGACTGATATGAGGTGAGGCCATTAGAGCGGATGTTGAGCCTCTTTAATAACTGAAGCCTATGATAATGCTACGTGATACGAGGCGAGGCCCTTGGAGCATATACCAAGTCTCTTTAATAGCTGAAGCCTCCCAGGTGGAGTGCTCTAATGATTTGAAAGACACATTGATTCCCAATAAAAAACAGCTAGATGGTGTGGCATTTTCCAAGATTCGAGCTACGTGCGCATTTAATGCGCAATGATGATGATGTTTCACATCGGCGAGGCTTACGCGAATCTATGGTGCGTGTACAACACGATTTCAACTGGGCCCTTGATCTGAATTTTTAACAAGCGTCTTTTGGATTTAAAATGGTAGATAAGACTATAGGTGGATGGTCCAGATTAAAGTAGAGGAAGATCCAATGGTGGGGGTTCGTTCATTACACATATAAAAAGTTGGAAACCCACTTTTCCCCTTTTTTTCACCTTGCAAAAATTATAAACACTAAGTGCTGAAAATACTCCCACTCTTCTTAGCATTTTTCGACTGTCTTTGGCGAACAACTCCATTTTTTCTCATTTCAAAGCAACCTAGATCTTGTGCAAGTATCCCATATTTCTGAACTCTCCATTTTGTCCATATAAGGTAGCTTCTTCTTCAAGAAAGGATATGTCTGAGGGGTCTTCCAAAGGTTGATATGACATTGATATGTGCCGAGGCAGGTGTGCCTCCCATAATCCCTACTGAAAGAATTATGGAGGCTATGAGGGGGCCCTCAAAGTTCATGGATGATGCCAGATGGCCCTATGGATTTTAGTATTAGGAGGGGCTTCTTTGTATCCAATTGACATAAAAGGGAGTACACTCAAGGCTTTTAGGAAGAGGTTTAGAACCCGGACAATATTGAGATGTTGGTGCCGACCCCTGAGGAGAGAGCATGTTTCCTTAGGGAACGGTGTGTAGCAGTAAACTAGGCGATTTTTGGTTGGGGGGGGATGAAATTGCCTTTGCATCTTTTTTACGTATATCCTTAGGCATTATAACTTAGCCCCCACTCAATTAGTGCCAAATGTATGAAGCCAGTTAGTAGAGGCCTTTCTTCTTTCGAAGAAGGTCACTTTTGGCGATGAAATGCTCCCACATGTTTTCCGAACCCTCTTTTAACCTTGAGCCTCTAGTGGGGGGAGTGATTGTTAAGGGTGGTACTGTATGAACCCTTGGGGACTCTCCTTTCATTTGGGGGACCCCAACCTCTATCAAGAATTGAAAGTCATCCTTGTTTTGGGGTAGGGGTTGTGATAGACAATGGAAGTAGATGTGGTCCCAGAGATCATCGTGCCGACCCAATACCATGAGTATAGAAAGTCGAGCCTTCATTTAGTGTAATATTTCTTTAATGTGTGTGCTCCATCTTATTTCTTGTCTAACGTAAGCTTTGTGCAACTGCAGTTAACCGGCTCGAGCTTGAGCCATCCGAGTGGGCCATCATGAAGGTAATATATGAGCTGCCTTCGGAGAAAAGGTATTTCAAGAACGTCATCGGCAAGTGGAACCTCTTCGTTACACACCAACTGATGGCTACTTAACGTAAAACATGATGGTTCGCTCATTTGGTCATCAATTACTTTCTTCCACAGCTTTGTAAATGTTCATTTTGTTTGTAGGGCAACATGAAAAAATGAGTACGTGAGGCCCAACATACTCCAGCTGAGGCGCATGGGGGAGGCATGGAAAAAGAAGCCCCTAAGCTCCGGCTCTTCCTCCTTCAAGAATCAACGGGATAAACTGGTCCTTCTTTCCAAACTGAACCCACCACTTCCTCAAGAAAAGAAAAGAAAAAATGAGAAGGGGGTCGAAGCTTCCCTAGAGAGGCCTCCAAGAGGAAGCTGGTATTGTCAAAGAATACTGGGTCCGACCCTCATCCCAAACACTAGAATACCATCAGGGAGTCACTTCGACGACCCATTCTTACTGAACCAATTTCCTTCATGAAGGTCATGGAGGCAGAGGAGGCCGTTGATGAGGGGGCCATTTTGGTGAGAAAGAGGAAGGGTAAGGAGATGAAGAGTGTCCCTTTACATGGAAAAGCTCCGAACTTCTTGGAGTGAAGGTATGATGAAATTGCCTCCACCGTGACAGAGATACTTCTTACGGAGGTCCAGGGGGCTATGAGGGTTTACCATAAGTACTGGATGGATAAGTACTCCTCGTATGTCGAGATTTGTGATGCGGTTGATATAGTGGAGGCTGGACTTACCCTACAAGCTCGCTCTCAGGGCTTTTTTTATAAATACCCAAATAGAGGCGAGGCGGCTGTAAGGCTTTAATAATGAATATCTTCAAAGGGTAAATGACGTAGAGGCGGCCCTAAATAAAGTGAAGGCTGAGGTGTCTTTAGCTAATGAAGCCGTCGAAGCCTCTAAGGTAAAGTAAGCTGAGGTCGAGTCAAGGATGTAGGCACTTTTGAAAGAAAAAAAATGAACTAAAGAAGGAAGTCCATCTGTGTAAAGTCGAGGTGAATGCCCTGACAAAGTGTGTGGAGAATTCTAACAACATGTAAAGGATCGCTTCGTTAGCTTTGCAGGCTATTAAGAAGAAGAAAGGGGAATTGAAGGCTCGAGTTGACGAGCTGACTGCAGAGGCCTCTTGCTTGGGTGAACAATTGAAAGGGGTAGGAGAGGCAGCTGTGGATGAATATGTTGCCCACTTCCATGAACAAGCTGATTATGACGGCCTCGACATATACTGGAGGAGGATCGCTTATAACGAAGTTTTTTGAAGACTGTCTGAGCTTCATCCCCAGCTGGAGTTATCCTCTTTAGAAGCAATGAAGAAGAGGACTCAGAAGAGGAGGTGGGCGCCCAGGGAGAGCCTCAGCAGGATGATGCCGTTTGTTTAGACTAGGTTTCTTTATGATGAATTCAATTTTTGTAATCTCATCTCTTATAATGAATTCAGTTTTATTTGTAACTTGATCTTACTTTCGCAACTAACTACCCTCGGGCTCGCTATGACGATTTTATGGGCTCGCCATAATTAATCGAATCTTTAATAACTTATGGGCATGCCATAATTGATATTGGTAAATAATTAGAAGGCATGAGCTCATCACACATTAATCTATGGACTTCGCCATAATTGAGTTTGATAACTACTCAAAACGTATGAGCTTGTTACATAAGTTAGTTTGTGGGCTCGCCATAATATACGAGCTTGTCATAAATGCTTTAACTGAAGCAATATATGAGTTTGCTACGATTAGGGTAACTGAATTGACATGTGAACTCGTTGGGATTATTTTGATTGCATTACATGTGGGCTTACCACACTTCATCTTGAATAATATATGGGCTCGTCACAACTACTGTTGTTGGTGAGAGCGATATGAGTTTGTCATAGTTGAAAATAAAAGGTACATGCATTAATCACAAAAGGTACATAAGCGATGATCAGGACATTACTGATAATACATTCTTAGATGTTCGACATTCCAAGGGTGCGACTGCACTTTCCCATCCAAGTTCTCAATTAAGAAGGTCCCTAGCCTAATGTCGCCTGATATACAATAGGGGTTTTCCCAGTTCGGACTCAACATGCTTACGTCACGCTCTTTAGAAGACAGAAAAATCCTTCTGAGCTCAAGATCAACTCTTCTGAATGATTTCTTCTTAACCTTGGCGTTATAGTATCTTGCCATTTTCCATCGATAGGATGCCGATTTTATTTGAGAATTATCTCTCCTTTCTTCAAGGAAATAGAGCTCACATCACATTATCTCATCATTGGATACTTCGTTGAATTGCAAGGCAAGGCGAAGGAAGACCTACTTCAACTGGGCTTATGGCTTCTACCCCGTAAGCCATAGAGAACAGGGTCTCTCTCGTTGCAGTTTTGCTAGTGGTGCGAATTGCCCACAAAACATGGGGGTGCTCATCCAGCCACGCCCCATTTGATACATCAAGTTTCTTTTTCAAGAGGTGCTTTATAGTCTTGTTAACTGCCTTGACTTGGCCATTTGTTTGGGGGTGGTGAAAGGATGAAAAGTACTTTTTGATACCCAATTCGTCATACAAGTCTCTAAGCTTTTTGTTGTCAAACTGTCACCCATTTTCTGTTACAATTGAGTGGAGGATCTTGAACCGGTAGATGATCTTCTATATGAATTTAGAGGTGTTTGCTTCAGTTATTTTTGCCAATGGTTCTGCCTCGACCCACTTAGTGAAGTAATCTATGGCAACAATCGCATAGCTTGCACTTCCCTTTCCTTTTGGCATATGGCCTATTAGATCGACCCCACTTGGCGAATGGTCAGGGGTTGGATACTACGGTTAACTCTTGTGATGGTTGTCTTTGAATGGAGGAAAAATACTGACACTTGTCACACCCTCTTACGAACTACACATCGTCATTTTTCAAAGTTAGCCAGTAGTATTCTTGCCTTAGTACTTTCTGAGCCAGTACTGGGGCCCCTATGTGGTTACCACAAACTCCTTCATGAATTTCTCGTAGGACGTAAATAGCCTCTTTCCCTGTAGTACACCGTAAAAGTGGGGATGAAAAGCTTCTTTTGTAAAGTACTTCGTCCTAGAGCACATAGTGAGTTGCTCTTCGTCTGAGCTTGTGGGCCTCTTTCTTATTCTCCGGCACGATGTGATCTTTGAGGTAAGCTATAATAGGTTGCATCCATTATGGAGTTTCCTCAACCTACATCGCCTATTCTACTTTGGTTGTGGAGGGCCTGGGGAGGTACTCAATCGGTACAATTTTGAGTAGCTTTAAGTCCTTGTTGCTGGCCAATTTTGATAGGTCATCTGCATGCACATTATTTTTTCTTGGAATTTGGGTCAACTTAATTTTTTCAAAGCATGGGAGAAAGTCCATAACCTTCTTCAAGTACGTTGCCTAGCCTCTATCTTTGAACGCAAAACTGCCGTTGACATGGCTTATAACCAGTTGGGAGTCATTGCAAACTGCCAAGTTCTTGACCTGCATTTCTTTGGTCAAATCGAGGCCCGCTAGAAGCGCCTCGTATTTTACTATGTTGTTGGAGGTCTTAAATCTAAACATCACTGCATAATTAAGCTTGTGACCCTATGGGCTCTCCAGCAATACACCAGCCCCCGATCCCGCCTCCCCGGAGGATCTATCAACAAACAATTTCTAGGCTGGGAGGTCTTCCCGTTCCATTATTATATTGATGTTTGTTACCTCAGTGAATTCCGCCACTGCATGTCTCTTCATTGAGGTTCTTGGTTGACACGAAATGTCAAATTCACTCAATTCCACAACCCATTTTATTAGCCTTTCTGAAGCGTCTAGTTTTTGTAGTACTTGCTTGAGGGGGATACTCGTTAATACGTGTTTGCTATGGCCTGAAAGTAGGGCCTCAACTTCCTAGAAGAGATCAAAACGGACAAAGCAAGCTTTTCCATGTCTGTATAACATGACTCAACCAGCAGAATGTCCTTACTGACATAGTAGATGGGCAATTACATGCCACCTTCCTCTCTTACCTGGACTGAGCTTACAGCCTCGGCACTTACGGCCACATTCTTCATTCCACTGAAACCTCTGTCCTCATTTTAATACTTTAAAGAACGGGAGGCATCCATTTATGGCTTTGGAGATGAAGTGGTTCAGTGATGCCAAGCGTCCCGTCAAACATTGCACTTTTTTGGGCTTACTGGGAGATTTCATGTCGAGCAAGGCCTTAATTTTCTCAAGGTTTGCCTCAATGCCTCATTGGTTAACCATATAATCTAAGAACTTTCATGAAGAGACACCAAAAGCACACTTCAATGGATTCAGCTTCATTCAGTACTTCTTCAAGATCTTGAAAGTAGCTTCCAAGTGTTCGATGTGATCTATGGATCTGAGGTTCTTTATAAACATTTCATCGACGTATATTTCCATTATTTTGTCTACAAAGTCGACAAACATTCTGTTGACTAGCTGTTGATAGGTTGCGCCAGCATTAGATGCCTCTATCAGTGATGAACGAGGTGTTTTCCTCGTCTGTCGGGTGCATGGGGATCTGGTTGTACCCCGAGTATGTGTCCATAAACCTCAAGAGGTCGTGGCCTGCAGTAGAGTCGACTAACTGGTCGATCCTGGAAGCAAAAAGCTATTTTTTGGACATGCTTTGTTGAGGTTGGAGAAGTTTATGCAAACTCTTCATTGGCCATTAGACTTCTTTATTAAGACAGGGTTGGATATCCGCTTTGCGTATACTACCTGCCTAATGAACCCATTAGATATGAGCCTTTGCACCTCCTCTTTCAGGGCTACATACCTCTCTAGGTTTAGGGCTTTCCTTCTTTGCCCGTGAGGGGTGAATTTTAGATCCACATTAAGTTGGTGGCAACTGACCTTGGGGTCGATGCCTACCATGTCTTCATATCTCCAAGAAAATATGTCCAAGTTATTGAGTAGGAAGCCTTTAAGCCTGGTCTTTCCTTCTGCCTCAAGTTCTTTCCCTATTTGCAACACCCTTATGGGGCCATGTGAGTTCACAGGGAAAAATTCGAGCTCCTCCACTGGGGTCATCTGCGAGTTTGATTCAGTGACCATGGAGTCTAAATCTACATTGATGACCCATTCCTCAGGGGCGACTATCATGTTGATGTCTTTTCCTTGTTCAGGGATAGGACCTTCTTCAGGTGCATCAACCATTTCAACGCCCATCAGGACCATATTTACACTGCGGGACTCGAATTTTCTTAAGAAGCTAAGGTAGCATTCCCTTGAGCCCATTTGGTCTCTTTGCATCGTAGCGATTCCTCCCTTGGTGGGAGACTTCATGAATAAATGATGTATGGATGTAACGACCTCAAGTTCCTTTAAGGCGGGTCGTCCTAATACTCCGTGGTAAACAGATCGATGGTCTACGATGAGGAACTCCATTAAATGATGAGCCGTAAATGGGGGCTTTCCCATTTTTACTGCCAATCTGATCCTATCCCTAGGAACAATGCTGTCACCAGTAAAACCATATAAGGGACGGTCATGGGAGTGAGTTTATGGTCCACCATCATTTTGTCAAAGGTGGTCCCAAATAGAATATTAACGAAACTCCCATTGTCCACCAACATACGCCTCAACCCATTCCTGGCTATGCCTGTGCCATTGATTAAGTAGGTCGTCATGGGAGGATCCTTTGCTTCCCTCGCGTAATTTCTCTGAGCGTTTCTGGATTCTCCCCTATGTGTGGACCACCTATGATTGTGTCAATCTCTTTGATGGGGGCATTATCAGCATTAGCTGTGGGTTCTCTCATGGGCATTTGCCCTCTTCTTGTCATGTTTCCTTCTTCCCCGTGTTCTTGCCGAGATGATCATTCATATAGTGTCGCTTTACCTCACCATGTCTAGGTTCTCTCTCTCGCCTAGGCTAAGGTGCATTCATTTGCATCTAATGGACGCTTCTTCTCTCAACAGGGGTATGTGGGTTCCTCATGATACGATCTTGACAGACAATTCTCAGTGATGGGCTATTAGTTCGATGGCAGGTATAGTATTGCCTATCTCGGGGCTCACTTCCCTTGGATTGATTTGGATGCCTTTGATCCTCAGGTCCGACCTCTTCATATTCCAAACAGGTTACCGCATTTAAGGTAATAGTGGCTTATGCTTGGCTTGAGGTGGGGGCAATCGTATGTCCCGTTTGGGTCCATTGCTAGTCTACCAAGTGGGATACATGCCTCTTCGCTATCTTTGAGGCGGTGAGAGTCCCAGCGAGGTTCGATTGCGATCATCAATCAGCTTATCATTAACAATTTCACTTCTTATCATTTCTATTTAGGCATCATAAGATGTAGGATTTTTGTTTCGCACATCCCTCCAAAATAGGGTGTTCATGTTGAGGCTTCCCCTTAAAGTAAAAAGGCCTCCGTATCCGTAACCTGTTCGCAATAGGTCATCTCGTCTGTGAAGCGAGCCAAGTAGCTTTTCAAGGTTTCACCTGCCTGCCTCAGTCCTGCAGCTTTTGAATGGGGGCTTTCCTTCTTTGCTAGACAAATACTAGTTTAGAAAGGCTTTTTTAAGGTCTGGCCAAATTCTGATACTGCCAGTTGGGATACGGAAGTACCAAATTTCTGCAGCCCCAGTTAGCATCGGTGAGGCACCTCGTAGAGACATATGGGTCTTGTAGTTGTTGAGGTACTTCACCAGATCTCATTTTTCTTCGTATTTGGGTATCTTTGGGGGCACAAAGTGATTCAGAAGTGGGGCGCTTCTCAACTCTTAGGAGAAAGGTAAGCTTTCGTCATCATCATCCAACTCGAATGATCTGCATGGACCATCAGAACCATTTTCCTCCGCTTTGTAACGATGGGGTCGCGACGTTTCTGCTTGATTTCTTAAGTTCGCCTCGTTTATTCTCTCTCGCTTATTTCTAGGTGGAGGAGGAAAAATTCCCTGAGTTTCGTATTCTTGGTATTGTTCTTGCCCTCTTTGTTCAGGGAATCGCTGATGGGACCTATTTCTAAGCCTTGAGGGTCCGATTCGATCAAAAATGCTAGTGGATCTTTGGGGTTAACGCTCTTGGGCATACTCTAGTGGAAAGTTTCTCTCCTGCGGCATGTTATTTTCGAGTCGGCTTGTAACGTAGTTGGTGGAGGTGTCTACTTCCACTTCCCTCTCTATTGGGCGGCATCCCTGCCATGCACTTGAGGGTACGTAGTCGTGTTATTCTCCTCACCTTATTGGGGAAACATTCCATGTCGAGGCGCATGATATTCTACATGTTGGTGCATCTGCATGAGTAGCTGCTACATGACAGCGTTCTGTTGGGCAATGTTTCTAATGTTCGCAGCCATTTCTCATACTTCTTTGGCTAAGCGTGATGTGGTACCGCCTCTTCTGTGTTGGTGATGGGGACGACACATGTTCATATTGGTGCGGAAGACCTCTTCTTCAGAAGCCTCCTGCTACCTATTTCTACTTTGCAATTCATGGTGGCTGAAACTCATAGTGGGTATTGACTTTGAGCTAAAAGTAGGCGCTTTAGATGTTCTTTCTTTGCAGCGGTTATTTCTTCAAGAACCAATCATTTCTTCAAGGTTCTGTTTCAGATGACTTTTACCACAAAGATGTTCATGGTTATGGTGTCGAATTTCTCACAGACGGTGCCAATTTGTTGACCCCGGCGCATTATATGAATAATCATACCTGGACTTCAGGGAGTGTTGTTACGCCTTGAAAAACTGAGACTCAAGAAGGGGCTCAAGTGGCCTATGTGGTAAATAGTTTGGGGGCCCATGTCTCATACTCTAGAATATGGCAGCCCAGCTACATGCAGGCGAGCCGATCCAGGTGTGAGCATCCCGACTCTCCCACATAAAACACCTGAACAGTCCCCTTTACAGGCATACATCATTGGCAAAGCCGGCCTAGGATGAGGTAGTGACGAGATCTTGAATGGATCTCACACCATGTGAGTTGACAAGACAACCCACTGCCACTGTCGCTGCAACCATCCTATTTGGTCAAGTCTAAAGTACAAGTTAGGCTTTATGGACACAAAAATGGTAATAGCATTTAAGGCTGAGATTGATTGATGTAGATGACAAGAAAGTGAAGTCATTGAGATAAGGCCACATGCACTATCGTCCAATGGACTCCACTCGTTTTACCTAAGTACAAAAGCTCACACTCAGTGCCATTCAGAGGTAATGCAAGTTTAGACTCTCAAAGCGATATCCTTGCTACACACATTTTGACCTTTCACCCCCAAGCATACCCGCTTTTACTTATTGGAGGCTCACGTTCAAAGCTCTCCCACAATCTAAACTATTTCTCCAACTGATTTGATCATCGGAGTGCACGCGACCAACTCTGTTCCCTTTGAAGAAGGTCACTTATGGCTAACGATTTATCAAAGTGTGCAAAAATTCAACTTGTATAGACGTGAGAGGCCTTAAATCTATTAACCACGTCATTGACACTTTTTTTTTTTTGGGTCAACACCTCTCTTTCATGGTGGTCCTATATAATTATAAAGAGCCCTCAGCCCTGCTGGGTTTTGTGCCCGCCCGCCCCCCACCCCACCCCACCCCACCCCACCAATAGGGACAAACTCGGGCACAAAACCCCCGTGAAGGGGGATTTATCCAATTATAAAACACATAGATTAATAGACGATGTCGTGTCAATGTTATCATTATTTTCACTCATTTTCAAAGAACACCTCTCTTCCATGGTGGTCCGATATAATTATAAAACACATAGATTAATAGACGATGCCGTGTCAATGTTATCTTACTTTCACTCATTTCCAAAGAACTTATTTTTCTCCAAAACATGATCTTGACCTTTGACAATGAGATTGAGAAATTTGTCTTTAACTGATTCCTTGATTATTTAAATGCAAATGTAAGTACGAGCAGCTCTGCCGGAAAATGGGAACTTCAACACCCAAGTTCCCCCTACACTCATCCAAGCGACTGCGCCGCCGTTTTCTCAACCGTGCATTTGCCGTTATTTACTTTTCTGCCATCCTGGCTCTCCTCTACCATCACGCAGAAAGTCTCCTCTACTCCCCCACCTATGGTGCTTTCTTCATATCCACATCGTTGCTAATATCTGATATTATACTGGGCTTTATGTGGCTGAATTCCCAGGCCTTTCGTATGAAACCAGTTATTGAAAATGTCTTCCCCGAAAACATCGAAAAAAATTGTGATCGGAAAAATTTTCCAGCCTTGGACATATTTATATGCACGGCGGATCCTTATAAAGAACCGCCAATGACGGTGGCAAACACGGCTCTATCGGTGATGGCATATGATTATCCGGCAGAAAAGTTGTCGATTTATGTATCGGATGATGGAGGATCCGAGCTCACTCTCTTCGCTTTGATGGAGGCTGCTAAATTTGGAAACTATTGGCTGCCTTTCTGTCGGGAGAATAAGGT
>CAIGRQ010139245.1:0-11205 GCA_903798375.1 Fraxinus sp. D2006-0159
GCTTTTTTATGTTTTGAATTTGATTATTTTTTATTCTAAATTTATTTATTTTCTCATTTATTTATTTTAGTGATAAATAATATGCCATAAAAATATTTTACCGACTCAATTATTTATAACAAATCGGATCGGATTGTTATCGGATCGGATTGAGATATATCCATATTTGATCCATTTAGTTAACGGATTATCGAATTTGGATCTTGATCGGGTTATCGGATTGAGACCCTAAATCCATTTCTCATTAATTTCATCGGACTCGGATCAAAATCCAATCCATGACAGCCCTACTCCTGATCTTTAGAGTTAATATTTGGGCTTTGCTACATGCACATGCACAATAATCCTTAATATTTTGACCACTCTTTTCAAGCTAATGGACCGTTGAAAACTTCTAGTTTCTACACGACCTTGATGTATAATCTGCTTGAACAATTATTGCTTTGAAGTTAATGTAACATATATTTTAAAAAATTGATAAAAGTTGTGAATTCTACGAATGTGTAATTAATATTGAAGTTTGACTACAAAAAACAATCATAATTTATTATCCGAACTAGAAAATGATTAGTCAATAATGAAGATCAACGTTCTTTAAACACCATAGTAAATTACAAAAATGAATACATTTACTTGGACATTTGATTTGTCATTAAAAAAGAATTGGAGGAAAAATTGCTTATTTTTTTAAACTGTCGAGTTGTCACAGACAATGTACATGTAGCATGATTGCAATAAATTAATAAATTGTTACGTCCATTCGAAAATCTTGGTTATACGGTTTGACAACCATTAAATGAGAAAAATTATGTTTTGAATAGTGATTTTTACAATGGTTAAAAAGTGAGAAAAAAATTTGAGTTCCCGTGCAAAATATTTTAGTGTGTGATTGTGTGGTTGAAAATGAGACGTCAAATAAAAGTTCAAAAATAATTATAGCCAAACAGAGCTAAATTTGGAAAAAAAAATCCTAATAAAGTGGGAAAGAATATTATTCTTGACAGTGCATATGATTCCATTAAATCCTCGTTTGCAATCGAAGACATCACGAGCAGTGTCGAATATGAAAATTCCATAGACAGCCTAAGCTTCTAGATTATTATTTTTTTGTTCTGACCCTTTTTTTCCTCCATTCCTTTATTATAACCAAATATTTTCAGGCCACTCCATGCACTAAACCAACGCCTTAAATCGTGGAAAGACAACTTCTCACTCATCTTCTAGAAACAATCAACGTAAAACCCTAAAATAACGTATAGTGAACCATCAGAACTCATTATGTATATATATAGAGAGAGAACCGGTTTTTGAAATATAGTAGGTCAAATTATCAACAATGGCAACAGCTTTAGCTGGTGATGATCTTGCACGATCAGTCAGCAGCGGGAGGAGATTGGCCGCGTCTGCCTCCGGCAGCAGCCGCAGCTTCCGGGAGGCGTGGCTGGATCAACCTGATGTGTTCAGCCGCAGCGGACGGCAGGATGATGAGGAGGAGCTCTTGTGGACCGCCATTGAGCGGCTGCCCACGTATGATAGGCTCCGAAAAAGCGTTTTAACGCAAGTTTTGGAAAATGGGAAGGTTAAAGCAGATGAAGTTGACGTGAAGAAGCTTGGTGTGGATGAGAAGAAGCAATTGATGGATAGCATTCTTAAGGTTGTTGAGGAAGACAATGAAAGGTTTCTTAAAAGACTCAGGCAACGAACTGACAAGTACGTAATTAAAACATTTCGCATTACTGAAAAAAGCTTCATTGGCGGTTTTTTCGATCGGAAATGACCAATTCAGACGGAGAAAAGCGGTCAGAAGTAAACATTATACAAACAAAGTTAATCAAACACTTCTATTTATCCATAAATCATATTTATGTTTTCGATGAACGGAAGTTACCTAAGAAATTTCCAACGACGCATTAGTTTTCATCAGAAATTTCCGACGGCCAATCCTCCGATCACCGCTAATTGTCCATTGAAAAATCCCGAAGGAAAATACAGGTCCATCAAATATTGAACCTTTTCCATGGTTTTTCTGTCGGAAATCCATAAATACCGACGGATTTTTGTTACTCGGAAAAATTCCGGCAATATTACCTATTTTTTAGTAAGGTTGAATCATTTTGTCTAAAAGCTTAATTTATAAATAGAGGAGACATTCATTTATTCACTAAAAACGCCATAGATATATAATTGTTTGAAATGGATAGATCTCACATCCTTTGGTTAAAATTGAGTCATGCAACATAAAGGAAAGATCTCACTGCATTGTAATAAGTAATTATGACGATCAGTTAGATTAACAGATTTTGCGAATGAATGCTTCAACACTTTTTCTCAGCTCTAATGATATGTTCAAAAAAATAAAAAATAAAAAAATCTCGTGCATTTATTTATTTAAATTTAGTCTTCAACATTGTACACTTCTGCAGTTTCGTGAGTGTGGACGTGCCTCTGTTTCAATTGATTAGTTGATTTAATTTTTGATGATGGTCCAGGGTGGGGATTGAGACACCGAAAATCGAAGTAAGGTATGAGCATCTTTCTGTGGAAGGAGATGTTTATGTTGGGAGTAGAGCACTGCCCACTTTATTGAATGCTACAGTGAACACAATTGAGGTAATTTAATTATTTCAACTGTGTGTATGTGTGAGTGTATGTATAATTAAATTTCTGATTATGGTTGTATTTTTTGGCTGGGAATGGATGATAGAGCATTTTGGGACTAATTTGGCTTGCCCCCAATAAGAAGAGAAAAACTCAGATACTAAAAGATGTAAACGGAATCGTCAAACCAACCAGGTACATATTTGGTATATAGAACTGGAAAATAGATTAAACAGTCTGTATCGAAAGTGTCATTGGTGTTTCTTATTATGAATAAAGAAATTTGCTCCTCTTCTTACAAATCGTAGTTTAACTTGATGGTTTTCAGGATGACACTACTTTTAGGTCCACCAGGAGCAGGCAAAACAACATTCCTGCTTGCACTTGCTGGAAAGCTTGATGATAATCTTCGAGTATGTTTCTTAAGCTTTATATTCGCTTACTTTTTGCAACAATACTTCTTTTTCCTGTTATTGATTAGGAATTCTGAACAGAAATCCGGGAAGATTACTTACTGTGGGCATGAACTGCACGAATTTGTTCCTCAAAGAACATGTGCTTACATCAGTCAACATGATCTTCATCACGGGGAAATGACAGTGAGGGAGACCTTTGATTTCTCGGGTCGAAGTTTGGGGGTTGGAACAAGATATAACATTTTGGCAGAACTCTCGAGGCGAGAGAAAGAAGCAGGGATTAAACCTGATCCTGAAATTGATACATTCATGAAAGCCACATCAATTTCAGGGCAGAAGACTAGTTTAGTCACAGACTACGTTCTCAAGGTTTTGCCGTTTCTTTTTTCCTTTTTGTATTAGGCTCTTTTATCGAGTTCTGTACTCTGTGAGTGTGGAGTTTAAGAAAAAGACTAGGAAGTTTATTAACCTTATTAATATTACAGATACTCGGATTAGATATTTGTGCTGATGTTATGGTTGGCGATGATATGAGAAGGGGAATTTCAGGAGGACAAAAGAAGCGTGTGACTACTGGTATGTCCCGAATTATACATCTAAAATGCAAACTATTCATGTCAGTTTGAAGTGGTCTATTTCTGAATGAGTGGAAGTAGTTAGCTATAGAAATCATAAATGGTGACATTGATTCAAAGAAATTGTATGATGACTCTCTTATAATTTGTTGTGAATTTTCTTAGCGAATTCCCTTTTACAGTTTTACTATCTGTTGTACAGACTCATTGTATAAATTTTGTTGCAGAAAAGCTTCTCATAATCAATTCAAAAACTTAAATCTTTTTATTCCAGTTATGTGATGCTAGTGAATGCGCTTCTCGAAATTACATGATTTCTTAATTTTCCAAAACTACTTTGTTGTTTTTATGCTAATCTATGCTTACTCTACGAGCAGGAGAAATGTTGGTCGGGCCAGCTAAAGCTCTTTTTATGGACGAAATATCGACTGGATTGGACAGTTCGACCACTTTTCAGATTGTCAAGTACATGAAGCAAATGGTTCACATCATGGATGTAACCATGATCATTTCTCTTTTGCAACCAGCCCCAGAGACCTATGAACTTTTCGATGACATTATCTTGCTGGCAGAAGGTCAAATTGCGTATCAAGGTCCAAGAGAGAATGTGCTTGAGTTCTTTGAATACATGGGATTCAAGTGCCCTGAACGGAAAGGAGTCGCTGATTTTCTTCAAGAAGTGACGTCGAAGAAGGACCAAGAACAATATTGGTTCAAAAAAGACAAACCATATAAATACATCTCAGTTTCAGAATTTGTAGAAACCTTCGACTCTTTTCACATTGGTCAAAGGCTTGCTGGAGAACTTAATGTTGCTTATGATAAATCCAAAGCCCATCCAGCTGCTTTGGTGAAAGAGAAGTATGGAATCTCAAATTGGGAACTATTTCGGGCATGCTTTTCAAGGGAATGGCTGTTGATGACGCGTAGTTCTTTCCTATACATATTCAAGACTGCCCAAATAACAATTATGGCAATTATAGCCTTCACAGTTTTCTTCAGGACAAAGATGCCTCATGGACAATTAACCGATGGAGGGAAATTCTTTGGAGCCCTTTTCTTCAGTCTTATTAATGTGATGTTTAATGGGATGGCTGAACTTTCAATGACAGTCTTTAGGCTTCCTGTCTTCTATAAACAAAGAGATTTCTTGTTCTACCCAGCATGGGCTTTTGGATTGCCAATTTGGATCCTTAGGATCCCCCTATCTTTCGTGGAATCTGCACTTTGGATCATTATTACATATTACACAATTGGATTCGCTCCAGCTGCTGGAAGGTAAAAATAATCACATGGTTCTGTTTTCTACTGGAATTTATCGTTTATTAAATAAGAAGTCCTTCACTGACAATTCTTGTCCACATGCTCTAGGTTCTTTCGGCAATTCTTGACATTCTTCAGTATACATCAAATGGCCCTTGGTCTATTCCGATTCATTGCTGCAGTTGGAAGAACTCAGGTTGTCGCAGGCACGTTGGGGACCTTCACTTTGCTAGTAGTGTTTGTGCTTGGTGGTTTCGTAGTAGCCAAAGGTAAGCTTGAGCTTCTAGATATGTTTCTCAACCTTCAGAGCCTTTAAGCTTCTTATCCGTTTTTGATCCCTTGAGACCTTTGTCAATTGTCATAATAAACCAAGAAGTTCATATTTTACCTTAGTTACATTAATTACTATTATTTATAAGCACGAAATGGACTCATTAGTCCTTAGATCATCAAGTCATTCATTTTCTTTGTTAACGACAGATGACCTCAAGCCATGGTTGAAATGGGCCTATTATGCTTCTCCTATGAGTTATGGCCAGAATGCAATAGTCATGAATGAATTTCTTGATGAAAGATGGAGTACAGTAAGTTTACTCATCCGTCTTTGAACCCCACCTTTACATTTTACTATTTTTTGCTCCCATCATGTGAAATTCTGCTCCATTAGATGAAGTACCTCATTGAAATTTAAGCTTATTTCTTTCTTCTTCTTTTTTTGCTGTATGCAGCCAAATAAAGACCCCCGATTCAGTGCACCTACAGTCGGAAAAGTACTCCTCCAGTCGAGGAGCTTCTACACAGAAGATTATATGTTTTGGGTTTGCCTTGGAGCACTCTTTGGCTTTTCAATTCTCTTTAACATTCTATTTATTGCAGCTTTGACTTTCTTAAATCGTAAGTAACATCCCGTGTCAGTTCCAATTCACGTACTTCATTATGGACCTGAAGTTGACAACTTCTCCTGATATGAATTTTCAGCTTTAAGTGATTCAAATACTATCGTATTAGATGAAAATGAGAGCGAAAGGAAGAAAAAGAAGAAGTGGCGAGGAAAAAATATGACAGGAGCAACTGAAGGTAATGATCCATTTAATCTTTAGCAAGTCATTTATTTTGCTTTGATTTTCTATTTTTGTTCATATCTATATTTGTCTTGCTTGTACATGGGACCAGTTTTGAAAGTAAAACCTTCTTTAGCATGTTTCGTGCACTAGAGGGGTACTCCGTTCTAATAAGAAAAAGAAAGCTAAATTCTTGTTTATTATACTGTTGAGTTCAATATTGTATGCTAAACATACACTCGTGTGTTCTTATTCCTTTAATATCATTGACAAATTAGAATTTCTACTGCATTATTGTAACTGAAAACTGATCTAGGATTTATTATTCGTGTAAAGTTGTTTTCCTAATTACTTAACCACAGGTGTTGATAAGGAAGTGAAACATGCTTCAACCAGTTCAAACTCGACTGCTGACTCTGCTGATCATGCAACTAAAAAAGGAATGGTCTTGCCCTTCCAGCCTCTTTCACTTGCTTTCGATCATATAAACTACTTTGTCGATATGCCTGGTGTAAGTAGCTTGCTTTACAACTTCACTCGCTACTCTTTGTATTTCTTTCATTGCTCATGCTTTGACGAAGACTTTTGAAGTGCTAGAAATAAAATGTTAATTTTACATTTTACTAAGAATTTTCTGAAAAATGTGAAGTTTCATCAACTTGACATCTGTGCACTTTTACCAGGAAATGAAAGCTCAAGGGATTGAAGGTGATAGGCTCCACCTATTACGAGGTGTCAGTGGAAGTTTCAGACCTGGGGTATTAACTGCGCTTGTTGGTGTTAGTGGTGCCGGAAAGACAACCTTAATGGATGTCTTAGCAGGACGAAAGACTGAAGGTTACATTGAAGGAACTATAAGCATTTCGGGTTACCCAAAGAATCAGGAAACATTTGCAAGGATTAGTGGATACTGCGAACAGAACGATATCCATTCACCTCATGTTACAGTTTATGAATCCGTGTTGTACTCTGCATGGCTGCGTCTTCCTTCAGATGTGAAAAAGAACTCTCGCAAGGTATGTCATTTATTTACTTGGATCTGCGTGATTCCATTTGATTTGAAGGATCTTCTACTATTATTTGTTGCACCTTGTGGAGCCTAATTATAGTGTTTGCTCATCCCTCTACTGCAACTCAACTTTGAGGCAATTTTTTTTTTTTTCTTTTTAATATAGAGATGTTGGACATTTATCTCTGTGTTAGCTCAGAGAGAATATACATTGAGGGGGACATATTTGTGTTGTGTGGGATACAAAAAAAGAGAAGTGTAGGATCTCCGTTAACTTCTCCTTGATTATAGTGAAAAACCTGGAGTGGCGAATGGATATAGCTCTCACGTTGAGGGTAAACCATTATAAATGTGTATTCTTGTTCATTCCTAATTTCTTTTTTGTATATTATCCTGGCTGTAGATGTTTGTAGAAGAAGTAATGGAATTGGTCGAGCTAAACCCGATAAGAAATTCCTTAGTAGGACTTCCTGGAGTTGATGGACTCTCGACTGAACAGAGGAAGAGGCTAACAATTGCAGTCGAGTTGGTTGCAAACCCGTCCATCATCTTCCTGGATGAACCAACATCTGGTCTTGATGCTAGAGCTGCTGCCATAGTTATGCGTACAGTGAGAAATACAGTGGATACAGGCAGAACTGTCGTCTGCACAATTCACCAACCAAGCATAGATATTTTCGAAGCTTTTGATGAAGTAAGGTTCCAAGTCCTTGTGTGTGCTTGATACTTATGTTTTAGTAATATTAACACTCTTTTTAACTTTCAAAATCTTAAATTCTCTTAGTCGAATTCCACAGTAAAAAACATTCATATAACTAATTCTAAGTTTATATTGTTGAATCTTTCATTTCTGATCCCCGACCTATGGCCTATTATTGAGCTTCCAACAGTTACTTTTGATGAAGAGAGGAGGGCGAGTGATTTATACTGGAACACTTGGTCGGCAGTCTCACAAGCTTGTAGAATACTTTGAAGTGAGTATATACATACGAAGCAAAATAGATCGTTTTCACTCATTATATATTTGAGTTTCGTAAGTTCTTACATGTTTTACTGACTTGCAAGCATATATAATTACTAGTATAATTATTTTTATCACGTTGAAGGCTATTCCCGGGGTTCCTAAGATTAAAGAAGGGTATAATCCAGCTACCTGGATGCTGGAAATCAGCGCACCAGTAGTTGAAGGTCAGCTTGGAGTTGATTTTGCAGATATTTACGCCAATTCATCCCTTTATAAGTGAGTAAAACATGAAACTTGAATTTCTATTTTATCAGTAATTTTATCGCATTTTTAAATAATCGGAATCCTCAAAACATTTTTCAGGAGTAATCAAGAACTTGTGAAAGAACTGAGTTCCCCACCACTAGGTTCCAAGGACCTCTATTTCCCAACAAAGTACTCTCAACCCTTTCTTACTCAGTGCAAAGCTTGTTTCTGGAAGCAGTATTGGGGTTATTGGAGGAATCCACAGTATAACGCTATTCGTATTTTCACTACAATTGTCATTGGAATTATATTTGGTGTCATATTTTGGAACAAGGGACCGAAGATGTAAGTCCACGATTTCCTTATCATAGTATGGTTTTCCTTTTAAGGTTAATTCTTGAGTATCATATTCGTATTTGTAGGACATAACTTCTTGACTTTTACTTGGTATTTCTGTTAATGTACAGCCAAAAGCAACAAGATCTTCAGAACCTTTTGGGAGCGATATACTCTGCTGTTCTCTTCTTAGGAGCCACAAATGGTACTTCTGTGCAAAGTGTCGTTTCTATAGAGAGAACGGTGTTCTATCGCGAAAGAGCAGCAGGAATGTATTCACCATTGCCTTATGCATTTGCTCAGGTTTCAAAACAAATTTACACTATGAAATCCTTCGTTCACACTATCCGCATTCAAGCCTAACACCAAATGATTATTTATAAATCCAATTTCATCTGCAGGTGGCAGTCGAGATAATCTATGTAGTAGTGCAAACTTTTATCTACACCGTTCTGCTCTTCACTATGATTGGATTTGAGATGAACGCTGTGAAATTCCTCTGGTTCTACTATTTCATCTGCACGTGTTTCATCTACTTCACTCTGTACGGGATGATGTTCATCGCGCTTACCCCAGGTCTCCAAATTGGTGCCATTACAGCATCTTTCTTCCTCAGCTTTTGGAACTTGTTCTCCGGTTTCCTCATTCCTAGGACAGTAAGTCAACTTGCACGATTTCATATTAGAAACCATAAACTAAACATAATCGAGACACAAACATGTAAACAACAATGCCATGTTTAGTAGTTAAGATGGACTAGATAATACTGAACACTTAGTCCATATGGGACATGAACTATACGAACTTATATATCGTTTAAATTACAAACCTGCTGATACGCGTGTTGCCATTACTGCAGCAAATCCCGATATGGTGGAGGTGGTACTACTGGGGTTCACCCGTCGCCTGGACAATTTACGGGCTTGTGACATCTCAAGTTGGTGATAAATCTACACCGCTTGATGTACCTGGAGCCGGTACTACAACAGTAAAGGCATATCTGAAAGCAACATTGGGCTATGAACATGATTTTCTACCAGTTGTTGCAGTAATGCACTTAGTTTTTGTGGTTTTATTTGTGTTTGTTTTTGCATTTGGCATTAAATTCCTCAACTTTCAGAGGAGGTGAAGAGTGTTAACCATTCTTTGCTATGATTGTAAGGTTCAAAAAGGCAGATTATAATTGAAAAATTATAGATTTATCACCCACATGAGCTTAATTTATAAAAAATAATTTGGCATTTATTTCAACAATTAATAGTAAATATTAAATTGTCAAGAAATTTTTTTTTTTTTGAAGAACTACTGGTACTAACGACACCAATCTTTGCCAATCTAGATGCGATCTAGATCTAACCCGGTCTGGAGGAAGGCAAGCCGTTTCGGACCGCTACACTTATTTTAACATTTCTATCCTAACTTCATAACTTATTTGACATACTTGGTGCATTGAAAAATATCAATTATTATTAACTAAAGAAATAAATATTTATGTATTTCATATTCAATTATACCAATCTTATGCAGCCACGTGTTATATTGAAATCCGTTTGATTACAAGAATGTAATTTGGGTTGAAAGAAATTGAATTTCAAGAAATTGAATTGTCTAGAACTTGTTTTATTGAGAATTTCCAATTATTTGTATTTAATTGGTATAACTTTCTACCTGAAAATATTGAAAGTTTGGATTTTTTGGTGTTGGTTTGGCTCTTTTTCATGAAAATTGTTCATTAGATATAATTTGTTTTCATTGCCCTTTTTTTCTTTTTTCTATTTTGCCTAGAAAACCAAAAACCACCAAAAGCATGGGAAAACCAATTCAAGAAAAATGTGGAAAATGGGGACGCGTGAGGTAAAGTTGGAAAATCAATTGTCTAGAAAAATTTTCCCATCAAACAGCCTAAAAAGTGAAAAATGAAAAATAATTTACAACTTCCATTCAAAAATCTTCCTATCAAACAGGCCTAACATTTCTATTAAAGTGGGTAGTCGACTACTGACCCAAGGAATCAAATTTGTCGGATATTGTGACACCAAATGCAGGCCACTGAATCTTAGTATCAGATTCTTAACTTTAATTTAAAAATTTTTTTAATCATGTCAAATCCATATACATCACTTTCACCATTTAAATAAAATTATGATTTTCTATAATTGATATATTTTTTTTCTTAAGAGTTAAAGAAACAAAATAAGTGAGTTTAATTTACTTATAAGTAAAATTTAATAATGCAAAAACTTGGTTGAAAGAAAAAACTTACTTCTCATGCCAAATATGCTCGCTCAAACATTTATACCTCTTTGTGCATAATATCGAATCGGAATCAAATAGAACCGGTTGGTTCGGCTAGATTCCACTCCTAAATGGTTCGGCTCGATTCCACTCCATTTGGGTTGACCATTACAACATATTTAACTTAGCTCGACTTAAACATCTCAAACTATAAAACATAGATGTAGAGAAAAAAAAATGAAAAAAAAAAAAAGTGCTGGCATGTAGACCTAAAAAGTTTGCGTGTCGTTGTTATCAATAGATCTCGTGTCACATCTCTGCCTAGGGGTGGGCAAAAACCCGCCCAACCCAACCCAACCCGACCGGGTTGGGTTGGTTTTTTCCATTTTTTTCTTGGGTTGGGTTGGTTGGCAAGGTTAAGTTGGTCGGGTTGGGTCGGGTTGTGAGTTAACCCATCCAACCCTACAAAAACCACCCAACCCGACTCGCTAATTAAAAAAGT
>CAIGRQ010139254.1:0-11012 GCA_903798375.1 Fraxinus sp. D2006-0159
AGGCTCACGTCTCGCCTCATAAAGAAAAATCGCATCAGTACTTAGTTTCGCCTTTTTAAACTTTGGACCCAACTGTTAATACTCCTAACTCAACTTCTAGTTATACATAGGGATGACAAAAAAATCTGATATCCGTGGGACCCCGCCCCGAACGGGATGAGAATTACCCGTTTAATCAAGCATTCGTGTGGTACAGGGCGGGTACGGTAACAAGTACCCTGCCCCATTTATTTATTTTAGATTTAGAATTCAATACTTTAAATGGAAAATTCTACTAAAATTTAATTAGTTCTAATAGAAAATTGCAACTAAAATTATCTAAAAAATATGAATAAAAGTCTTAATTAACCAAATATATTTGAATAATTTAACTTTTAAAAATAAATACAAAATTAAAAAATATATTATTGTCTCACTTTAATGAAGGGGGACAATAAAACGAATTATCAAAAATTTAAAAATAAAATAAAATTAAATTAAACGGGTAGTAAACGAGGCAAAGGCTCCGCCCCCATCCCTAGCGATACTGGTACCTTATAAGTCATGTACTTCCCCTAATCCCTCCCCACCTACCATTCCAATCTCGTCAATTTCACAACCAATCATAGACATGAATACAGAACATGCCCCATCTTTTTCTCCTATTTCTCAGGAACAAAATCTGCAGCATAATGAGGTCTTACACGACTCACAATCTACAGAATTGTTCTTACCAAATATAAATCCTCCCCTAAACTCGACTATAGGTCTCTCTTCACCACCTATTAGCTCCCTACAAAGCCTACAAAGTTTACCTGATGTAGAACCTAATTCCCACCAAAATATTCCTTTACTTGTCCATCATGAGATTATTACTCGATCAAAGACCGGCAAATCTCGACCAAAACAATTCCCTCAATATAAGGCCTTTTACTCTACTCGACACCCTATTTATGTTATTTCCAGTGTGTTTACAGAAACTAAACCAACATGCCTCAGTCAGGCAGCTTTAAGCTCAGATTTGCGTGCTACTATGGGCAATGAATTTGATGCATTAATGGTCAATGGAACTTGGTCCCTTTGTCTCAGGCCACTCACAATACCATTTGCCTGCAACAAATGGGTGAATAAGATTAAAAGACAACCTGGTGGGAGCATTGAAAAACCTACCATCATCAGAATGATTCTAGCATTTGCAGTAACCTTTAGATGGAATACTAGGCAGTTATATGTATCAAATGCATTTCTTCATGGGATACTTGATGAAGAAGTCTATATGGAGCAGCCAAGGGAATTCATCGATCAAACAAGACCTGAGATTGTGTGTCGCTTGCATAAATCACTCTATGAGATTAAACAAGCAACTAGGGCATGGTTCAAGCGCCTATCTCATCAACTACTGGAATTTGGTTTGTAGAATCCAGTGAGGATTATTCTTTGTTTATGTATATTATGCAAGTTGTAATGGAGGCTTAAACAAGCACCTAGGGCGTGGTTCAAGTGCCCATCGAGAATTTGGTTTTGTAGAATCCAGTGTGGATTATTCATTGTTTATGTATATTACAGACAAACTCAAATTATTTGTCTTGGTATATGTTGATGATATAATTGTCACAAGGTTAGACATGCAAGTTGTAATGGACTTCATAGAACAATTGAAGTGTAACTTCCAAATTAAAGACTTAGGGGAATTAAGCTACTTTCTTGGAGTCAAGGCATCCCGTGATTCATTTGGTCTTCATTTGCGGCAAACTAAATACATCATGTACTTGCTTGAGAGCGCCAAGATGTCAGGTGCAAAACCTCGCTTTAGTTCCACAATATCAGGGACAAAAATATCATCCCATGAATGACCACTAATGACAGATCCAAGCGAATGCAGAAGTTGGTGCACTACAATACTGTTCTTTATCTCGACCTGATATATCATATGCCGTGAATCAACTTCGTTAGTCCATGCATTCCTCGCCTCATTGGATTGCAATGAAGCGTGTTCTTCATTATTTAAAAGGACCGGTTGATTATGGTCTCTTTTATGCACCTTCTTCAATCTAAGTGCATATTGTGATTCTGACTCGGCAGAAAATCCCGATGACAAGAAAAGCACAAGCGGATTTGGAGCTTTTCTCAGCAAAAACCTGATTTCATGGTCTACCAAAAAGCAAAATTTGTCTCAAGATCGTTAACAGAGGCTGAATATCACTCCGTGGCATTAGCAACTGAAGAACACTATCGGTTTCGCATGTTATTCAAGGAATTAGGAATTGTTTTAAATCATTCACCCACTCTTTGGTGTGATAACATTGGAGCTATAGCACTAGCCTCTAATCCAATGTTCCATGCTAGAACAAAGCATGTGGAAATTGATAATCATTTTATCAAAGAGAAGGTTCTTAATAACGATATTACAATCAAGTATATCTCCACACATGACCAGACAGCAAATGTCTTCACAAAAGGGCACAATGCTAATCGGTTTCAGTATTTTCGTTCCAAACTGTTGATGAATAATCTTCTTATCAGTTTGAAGGGTGTTAAGAGTAATTGAACAAAGTCAATCATCTGGTAAACAAAATCTGCAGAATCTTTGAGTTATAAATCTTTGAATTAGTTTAGGATTTTCAAATGCGTTTTGTTTTTTTCAAACACTCCACTAGTCATTGTATAGTCACTAGGATTCCTTTAATCTTTGAATTCTGTTACATGGAAACTTGTATAAATTCACAATCAGTACACAAGGCTTGATAAGCCAACCATCCAAAATACTCTCCATATACTTTGTGTTTATCTCCCAGTACATATATAAAGATAAGTACTTCCCCAAACAAAACATCAGGTTCTTCGTTGGAAAAAAAAAAACCACTGATATATTGCAATAAACTGGGCAAAACTGTAAAAGTTTCCCAAATTAACAGGAAAAAAAAATTACAACCCTTCAAATTATTATTATTCAGAAACAAATGAACTCGACATTAGAAAGTAGATAGTCCCTCCAAGGTACAGAAGCCCTAAAATTTGCACCCGAGAAACAAGGATCACAATTCACAAAATAATATATATGAAGCTCGAAAGTCAATCAGGATAAGCGGCACCATTATGAAACCCTAGAATAGAATTTGTAACCGGATCTAAACTCTACTCAAGACAAGATCTAAACAATTTGATAGCTACAAAGAAAAGCAAAAACTTAGGGATAAAATTTCGTACCTTTGCTTGCTTCGAATAAATGAGTGAATGAATCGTTGAATAGACGCGCAGTGAGGTATATGTATAGGCTGTACGGAATGACTAAGATATTGTCACATCACGTACCCCTGAACTTTGGTTAATTATATTTATAGCCCACTATTTCTCAATATTTCGTGATGAGTAGTGCCATGGGTACATTGGGGTTCCATAAGGCTTGACATAATGGCCATATGGTAGTCGGCAACCTTCCAATAGGGGGGCTACCATGTGGCCATTCTGTCAAGCCTTATGGAGCCCCCAATGTACCCATAGCACTACTCATCCCGGCAACCTTCCAATAGGGGGGCTACCATGTAGTCATTCTGTCAAGCCTTATGGAGCCCCCAATGTACCCATAGCACTACTCATCCCGGTAACCTTCCAATAGGGGGCTACCATGTGGCCATTATGTCAAGTCTTATGGAGCCCCCAATGTACAAGAATCCTCATCCTTTCGTGATAGCACATTCACAGGGAAAAGTTGAACTGAATAAAATAGAATAGAATTTTTATATGAATTGGCCAATTTCATTGTTGGTACTTGAGATCATTCTGACCTACAATCAGTTCGATGATCAAAGTAATTTTCAATTTTTCTAGTTGAATACTTCAATCTTAAAAACCTTTTAAAAAGATAATAGGTTGTTCTCTTCATGTTTTAGTTTTATGTTGTTAGTTTTGAATTTATTTTGGGTTATGTGTTTTGAGTGTCTATTTTGAGATAGTTGAAAATGAGTTCTTTTTGCCCTTTTTAAAAATTATTTTGAAAAATAAAAAATCCAAAAATGCACTTTTCTCCCCAGAATTTTCTCTCTCCTCTCTCTCTCTCTCTTCTTCCCTCCTCTCTGTAACCTATCAGAACCTCATCCTCCGGCTATTGTCTTCATCGCGGACCACCTCCGATTGATTTCTCACCTCTGTGTGACTCAGAAACGGCCCTCAATTTAGTCCAAACAAGAATTAATTGAAATGACCGTCGCGATCCGAAGAAATCTGTGATTCTAGTGACGTTCGTTCAACCTATGGTCGCTGACCACGTAGATCACCTCCCTCTCCCTTTGGTGCACTTAACCCTACCATGAGTCAAACCCAATTTCAACCACTGCTCACTGATTTTATGGGTGAACTTAGGGTTGAAAACTGAAAATATGTGATAGTGATTGTGGTTGGTGATGATGGTGGCGATTTTTGTGGTTGTGGTTGGTGATCGACGGTTGTGTGGTGATGTATAATGTGGTGGATGTGGTGGTGTTTCTGGCGACGGTGGTGTTGGTTGGGTGACGTTATGTCTGTGGTGGTGGTTCTAACGATGATGATGGTTAGGGTGATATTGGGGCGGCGATGGCGATTGGTGGTGTTTTGCAGGCGACGGCAATTATGGTGGTTGGGGTGATAGTAACTAAAAACAATGAAATGTGTTTTGAAAATTTTGATCAAATTATAACTGAGATTTTCTTTGTAAATTTTAAATTTATTTTAAAAAACATATTTTCGAAAATAGGAAATGACGTATTTTCACTGTTTTGGAAAATCGAAAACAAAAAACAATTTGAAAACGACAAAGAAAACGTGCCATAAATTTCTTGAAACATAAACAAACGTGCTTTTAACATGTTTTAAACTCACTAATTTGTATTCAATTATAATACGTATTTTATTTAAAATGTAATTGAAACATTAAAAAGTTAACCCGTTTATTGAATTCTCAGTTTGATGTCAAATTTTTAAATTTCCTTGACAAAAGATTCCTAACTTTTCAAATGAGAAAGTTCATATCCCTTATAAAATAACTGCATAATCAACCCTAGTGACATAAACCGTTCATATGCTTGTTAAATTATCACGCAATCCTCGCATATCAAACAATATTAAAGTTTTGTCATTTGACCATAAGTTGGTATCTAAAAAATGCCACATCAACCACTCAAGATCTACGAAGTCATCGATAGTAGTCAGCTCTTATAGTTGGTGGCTTAAGGTTGAGTTACGTTCCAATAAAAGCACAAGTGAAGCATAACTTATTAGTCAAATTGATCACTAGATAAAAGTTCCAAAATTTTACCAATGCCAAGAAATGTAGGAGGTGTTTTATGTACATTATTGGGAATAAAATACATTTTATAATGTGACGTGATAGAAAATATGTAATTAAAAAATAAAAAAAAAGTTTAAAATTTGCGCGTAAAATTATTTTATTGAAAAATGTGTAATTGAAATGAGTTTCGAAATAATTAATTTTTATAAATAAATAACTCTTCTATGTCTAACCAAGAGAAAATATAGTCAAAACACATTTAGAAAAATAGACAATGAGCCAAATGCCAAATACTTGATATGCCTGCATCAGGCAAGTAGGAGGTGACAGTTAATGGCCTTGCATAACAAAAAAGGGAAACCAAGTTCTTAAGCAAAATTACATCCCACTGCATCTTTAGATCATCAGAAGATAATAACTGGCGGAAACTTAGAATATCCCTGTGAGGAGATTCGCGGCAGTGGAGATAGCTGCCCCTGTTATCGCACATTGCACAATCTGCTTGTGAGAGTGATCGTCTGACGTCAAACCCAATGCTGCTCCGGTGATTGCTCCAGCCAATACACTATTTTTCTGCACCAAAGTCCCACAAGACAATCACTATCTTACCCGATTATTAAGCACATGCCCACCTTGTCTAAATATTATCCGTGAGGGGTTAACTGATCTACTGTCAACCTTCCATCACTTCAGATTGAAATTTCCTAAAATGTAATCATTTTTGAACTTGTGGAAGACAAACACAAGTGAAACAAACTACAGGATTTTCAATTTTTCTCCCCCCCTGGGAGAAGGGGGTAGAGAGTTAACAAAGCTACATTAACGAAAGATAGCTACCTAACCTGCCCGCAAGAAAAATACATATTATAACAGAAAAATAACAAGGTTATAATGTCGAGAGTGTGTTTTGAGCATTTTTCTCGTGTAGGCACATGGGAGTGTGTTTAAATTTACTCTTAACACGTGTTGTAAAGAAAATGAAAAAAAATTACCCAATCGTGAACTCCACGTGCCTCTTTCAGTCCATAAGTAAGACCTGAATACATCCCTGCAGCTATCCCTGCAAAAATAGAAAAAGTAAATTAATGGAAATTCTTCAGCATCATATGAGGAAGGGTGGTCTTACTACATCTACATAAAGGTTTACGTAAGAAATTACATAATGCTACATGATACTCTTATCATTTGCTAATTTAACACACACTCAACTTTTTCATCCAATCTTTTATCCTCCACATCATTTTACGTCACCCTTATGTACCATTTTTATGTACAAATAGTATAATTCTATCAGGGAACAAAATGCATTAATGCATACACTTAAGAGAAAATTGTAAAGCATTAAATTTTGACAACAACCAGACATGGTGATAAGTTGCAAGAGATTACAAAATCAACCTTTCAAGTAAAAACTGAACTCAATAACCAAATAAAGACTTACCCCATTGCAGGGATTCTTTTCCAGTGCTCTTCACCTAGTATCATAGTAATGGCCACATATTAATATAGTGTAATATCATAAAAAAGGAGTGAAAAACTCACTTAAGCAAACGAGTGCATTCGTAAATAAGGCATTCATTCTCAGAAGAGAACTAACACCCTTACTAAAGCAGTAAACCATGTGGCTGAGTATACATGGCAATCACCATAATCAAGCCACACAACATTAGATTCTGGCAGCATATAGAAAAGGAAGAAATAAATCTATTGGCCTTATTGGGAGCTGCACACAAATGAAGGCCTCAGGCGTAAATAATGGAGAGAGATTTTCATATGATAGAACATCTGCTTGTTGGAGTTATTTTGTTCCTAAAATCCCTTAGCAAAAGTTTATACCTAAATTCCAAAGAACGGTTTTGTGGGGTTTCTTTGGTTTTGTAATCGACTCAGGCTAGCCAAAGAACTTGATTTAATTTTGTAATAGAGTTAAGTTTTTAGAAGACTTCTCATCCATCTATGAGTATTCCCATTTAGTCCAGATTCCTTCTCTACATTAAGATGCTCAAGATGATAGCAAATTTCACTGCTCTTTAAACAAGGGTACCTGGGTTCACAAGACAGACGGACAAAGTTGACTTGTAGTGAATTTTTAACATCTTTGGTTTCTTTGGATAATTTTGCATTCACTAAAATTTTTGAGAATTTTAAGAGTTCTTTCAGATACCCAATAGTGGCTATGAATTTTACCATTGGCAATTATAACTCAAGCTCCAGGCAAAAGTATTAGGTTATAGTTAATTATTGTTGTGATCGTGTTCCCGTGATTAAGCCACAGGTTTTTCCTCCTCAAAGCAAAGAGGGCTTCCACGTAAATCCTGTGCATCATTCGTTTCTTGTTCCCTCAATCAATGTTCAGTTTTCGGGTTTTGCATAATTATTGATCATGGAATTTTAGCTATTGATTTGAGCCATTCCCAAGACACCCTACTGTACCATAACTAATTATCTGCTTTTGTCCATAGGCAAATGCAGTGGCTGGCAAACCACTTCCATCCCTCTTGCATAAAGTCATCCGATGATGATGGAGTATAGTATATTGCTTAATAGAAATATTGCAAAATAAGATTTAGCCTTACCAAGGCCTCAACTGAGTTCCTGCTTGTTTCTCCTGAAAAAAAGTGTGAAGAGTTATTAGCTACAAGTCTACAACCATCAATTAGTATTCACTCTTCACCATGCGTTCAGTGTGTACAATATGCTGAAACCATAACTCGCACTACAAAAGAAAAATAGTTTATAGAGTCGATAAGTGCAATATATTCAAGCTAACAGCTATTGCAAACATATACCACGCATAATATGATTTGTCCTTTTGAGTACATGTCCCATTTCAGTCTGCAATCACAGCGAACCCAGGCACCCAAGGTTTCTATGCTTGTGTATGTACTATGCACATATGACAGCTCCAGAATAGATCAAGAAACTAGATTTTACCACTTTTCACCCCAAACATATCAGGAATCAATACATGATTCTCAACAAAAGCCTTTTTCCATTATAAAATATACTAATACCTTTCTATAATCACAGCTAAACCAAGCACCCGAGGTTTCTATATTTCTGTATTATCTATGTGCATGACACAGAGCTCAAGAATGATTACGAAATTAGATATAGGCAGGTTTAACCACTTTTTGCCCTTAACATATCAGGAAACAACACGTTTCCATTATATATTATACTAATACCTTCCAAATGTAGCATATTACTTGACATTAGCAATAATTTGAACCTCGCTTCCCATATTACCATGCAAGAAGGATTTCACCCAATGAGTCATGCCTTGACCCTACTTGAATTAACATGAACTTCTATCCTCAAAGTTCAAGTAGCTCAAGAGCTTTGAATTACCATAAAAATTAGTTATTCCCATCATTCTTAGAGAGAAGAACTATCCAAATATAATGATGCGGAGTGACCACCAGGCTTTGGGCAGTAAGCCTGGTTGACATTGAGGGACGGTCTTAGACTCAAATTACCCGTATAACCTTCAATGAGAAACAAAATTTTCTTATTTGGGTTTCTTTCATATTGCTCTGTATCTAACTCAAGGTTCTTCTCTGAACTTCTGCATAACTAATGTATAGAAAAATTGTGATACAATATATAGATTTTTTTGCTTTTCCAATGCTTGCTTATTAGGCCATTTGGTCGAAGTAAATCATATTCCACAGCAGTGCCTCCGCATCCCAAATACTACATATATTATCGTATCAACATTGAACTGCGCCACAGTATTAAAAGGAAAATAACAAAAACTCATGTTCTTTATATTGTGTATATTGTCTATTCTTTTTCAGTACATCGTCCTAGACATTCACTGAGATTCAATACCACTAAGTAATTATCATCCTACTTGTACCTCCAAGCCCCCAACTACGGCTCTTCTTCGGGCCACCAAGCTCAGGAGGAGCTATGCCGCCTGTATCTCCATTTGCACCTGATCAATCACTTTCCATCTCAAATCTCATCAAGAACCCAAAAATTAGACAAATTATCCATAAAATAATCTAAACACCCGTTCTCAAAACCAAACAGAAAATTAACACAGAGATAGACCACAACAACAAATCAATAAACCCAACATACTTTCAACAGCTACGAAGTAGGCTTCACGCGATACAGCTTGAACAGCTCCAATCTGCCCTCAATTAGCAAAAAGCATAAAGATCAGAACTTTTCACATATACACGCATGTGCATACACACGACATATATATATATGTATTTACGTGTATAACAGTGAATTTAGTGTGTATAATGTGTAAATAGACTTGCCCCAGCGGCTTTGACGAAACTCTCAGCAATCCGGTTAAGGAGAGGGTGGCCCAGATCACAAAATCCTCCCTTTTTAAAGTTGCTGAGCTCATCAAGAACCGAGCGAGTTTCCAAGTTACTGCTACTCATTTTTGCACAAATTTCAACAGAGGAAAGCAGTATGCAAAATTAACGGTAAAAGATCGGAGAGAGAAATCACTTTATTTTATAGGAGAGAGAAACGGGAAGTTCTGGAGACTAGGTACGAGAGGACACGTGTATCTGTGGACAGTGTACGTGTCCAATATCCACAAAACCAGAATGAGATATTTTTCGCATCACAGGTGTAAGCGTGGAGTTGCCCTTAGAATCTGCTCACCTGCTTTGCCGACAAATTACCATGACTATGAGAGTTTCCTACGGGTCGAGTAGGGTGATCAAGAACAATTGATATGACAATTTTTCAAAATTCTTCTTGGAGGTGTGGTGGCAAATAGGCCAAACGGTCCGCTCGGCTCATGGACGGCTCGAGCTCGTCATTTACCAGAGTCAAGTGGGCGGACTCGTCGAGCGAGCAGCTTGTGGGTTCGTCCAAAGCGAAGGCTTATTTTTAATTTTTTTTTTTTTAAAAATTGACAAGCTCGCGAGCCGAAGCTCGGTTCGGCCCACAAGCTCACGGCCCGAGCTCGAGTCAAGCACTGGCCGAGCCATTGCCATCTCTATCTTGAAGGCCTATGTGAGCTTGCATTTTATCTGTTCGATCACTTGCAACAACTAGCGTATGTTGGGAACTTGATGCAATTTGAACGTATTATTTTTATGTAAAGGTTAAATTTTAAGTTATTTTTATGTAAAGGATAAATTTTATGTCAACTAATAATCGATATATAAATCAATATACAAGTATCTGAATTTCATTTCTTAACAAAATTGAACTTTTAAGCTCATTAATTCAAACAAATATTTTGATCCGATTAAAATTGAGAAACGAGCACACAAATTTTAATATTAATCTACTCAAACGAGACAACATATTGAGGAAAACATGTTAAGGGATAATTTCACGTCGACTAATTACCAAAACGTAGACAGACATATAAGGACTTTGATTTTTCCTCTATACAATGTTGATCTTTTCAATTGGAGGGGGAAATTCTAACTGCATTCTAAATCCTTAGAATCGAATCGCATTAATTAATTTCACGTATGGTAAATTCAAATATGTGCATCCATTTGAGGGAGAGAACTTGCGGCTGGGTTAGAACATAATAGTCCGATCGTGTCTCATCATTGGCTAGAGGAACGCTCTCCAAAATACGATGCTCTGAATTATAGAAAATCAGGTTTTCATTCAGATTGCCAGTGTAATTACTGCAACGTTTACGAGGATAATATACATAAATGCTAGTCCTAGTGCTGGTCGACATGCAATCATAAGAAACCTGAGGCTGCTGCAGAATATTATTTCCATGCATTTTGTTGAGGTCAATTGTTGGAAAATGATTATTATTCAA
>CAIGRQ010139341.1:0-23217 GCA_903798375.1 Fraxinus sp. D2006-0159
GGCTTCAACAAGAAGATGTCCAAGCTGACGATCGCAAGTTCAAAGATTCGCCAACAACTCCAAAGAACAAATCATCGTGCCAAATAACTTTAGATAAATATTTTACTTTAGTTAAACCTTTAATGTAACATAGCATTTTTTTTTGAAATGAACAGATCAGTATTGCCATGTGAAGGCAAGTTTTCTTAAGATGGACCTAAAAAATTATATCTTGACCAAAAATTTTAATGATGACGTATATTTCCTTAGTATAAATATAGACATATTTTAGGGATTAAAATTCAATTAAAATTGAAAATATAGTCGTTAATGGATCTCATTCGTCTAATAAAAATCAATAACGACTAAGTTTTAAATTTTAATCCAATTTTAATCTCTACCGAACGGGCCCTATATTATAAAAGTGAAGTGTCGTGAAATCATCAAGTTTTGTGTAATAATGGAAAAATTATATTGACACTCCGTGTAACATCCAAAAAGACGCATCAAATTTCTTGTATTTTATGATTAGGTGATATGTTTTTGACTAGTAATATAGAGATTTGTTGAGTTTGTACACAAATCGGTTGTTTGTCTAGTTATGTAAGTCCCTCTAGTTATAATGTATACAAAAATATGCTTCTATACCTAACTCGACTACAAACAAAGTTGTACACACATCAAGTTGGACCAATTCTGAATCAAACAAAAAGAATTTTCCATATAAACGTTTGTTTTACTGATAAGGAAAAGGGAAAATTACAGCTATGGTACCTATTGAGTAGCAGACTTTGCCTAAATCTTTTATTTGTACCACTCATGGTACCAAACCTTTCAAAAACTCTCACTTGAAGTCAAAATGGATGTTTTCTGATAGTTTGACTGTTAGTTGATCGGAGAATTGAACTTGATCATAATTTTGACTAATTTTAAAAGGCTAAAATGGTAACTTTACATTTTTTTCAACAAAAATCATAATTACAATATATTAATAATTAAATTTAAAAAACATAAATCAAAGAAGAAAAAAAGGGTTTTTTTTCTTCTTCTTCCTCTACCCCCACTCCCACCTTCGTCCCCACCAAAACCAAGTCCAAAAGCCATTGCCACCGCCATCTTCCATCGGCACCACCACCTCAAAAGAAGAAAATTTTAACCGCGTTACAATGAATGGCCAAATTGTAAAGTCAAGATAGTGTTCGTGATAGCAGTATTCGGAGGCACTGTATTTACTTGCTCTCATTCTTCAGCTCATTTTCAAAATCACAAGCACAAGCTCGATTTATCAGGTGGTATTACAAGAACTAGAATAAATGTTTCAAAATCATCATAATCCCTGAACACAACCTCAAAACTAGGCACCATCACCTTAAAAGGTTTTTGGATTAAGTTTTGAGCACTGTTAATTTGATTATTGGTTAATTTGAGGCGATCGGTGGAGAATTGGAGATGGCATGATATGAATTTCCAGTTTTCTTAGGCGAGCCCTTTACACACTCGCCTTGCCTGAATTCTGCTAGCGCTTCTCCTTTTCTTCGCTAGTAGATGGTGGTGTAAGTGGGTTCTTGCTATGGCGATGGCGATGATGGTTCAATCTCTTCCGCCCAGGGTATCGTCATAATGGTGGGATTTGGTGTGTTAGTGGATTCAATCTCTTGCTATGTTTTAATGGTTGGAGTTTGTTGTACAGTGGCTATTGTAGCTTTTTTACCGACGACGATGGTGACGCTGACATTGGGTGGGTACAGTGACGTCGACCGCTACTGCTACTAGGACTGGGCATAAAAAGCACAGCCCGAAAAATCGACCTGGCCCAACCCGAAACGGGTCGGTTCGAGTCGGTTTAGGGTTTAATACGGGTCGGGTAAAACAAAATTAAAACAATTGTGGGTCGGGTCGGTTTGTGCCAACCCATTAAAACCCAAATATCCCCCACCATAATTCCTCAAACCCTAGCTCCACCATTCCAAAACCATAAAAATTAACACAGAGAGTTCCCCTCCCTCACCCACCGCCCATGCAAGTCATTGACCCATATGAACCCATCAGTTGTAGTAAGCATTCTTCTCCTTATCGCCAATTAAGTGATGATGGAATTATCTCAGTTACAACAATAGCATTCTTCTCCTTATCTCAGTTACAACAATGGAATTGTGGGTCGGGTCGGCTCATATTTCTTCTCCTTATCGTCGCCTCCATTTTTCCGGTCTCCGGGGAGTTTTCGGTTCAAACCGTCGGGTGTGCCTTGTCTCATTGTTGTAACTAAGAAATGAAAACCTTGAGTTTGGCTTTTGGGGAATATTTGAGAGATGGGGCGATCTTGGCTGTCATGGTGGAACAAATGAAATTTGCTTTCTTTGGGCGATGTTGAGGCTTGTGGTGCTTGATCCGGATCCTAATAATATCCTCGCAGTTGGATTGATTTGCATACTCACATTAACAGTGGTGCAGGTTTTGTGGCAGCTGTTGAAATAATTCATTTTTGTAACAAAACCATTTGAACCCGACCCGACCCGATCCTATTCGATTCGGGTTGGTTTAGGGTAGAAGCCGGTTCGGGTCGGTTTGTAGAAGAGCCCAAAATCGGGATATGTCGGGTCAGGTCGATTTTGGGCCAAACTCGACCCAACCCGACCCATTGCCCACCCCTAACTGCTACTATTTGGGATTTTGGGGTAAAGGGTTGGGGAAGATGGTGGGTGGTTTTTGGCTTTTTTTTTTTTAATTTAATTATTAATATATTATAATTGTTTTTTTTAGTGAAAAGAAAAATATAAAGTTACAATTTTTTTCATTTTAAAATTAGTCCAAAATTATGATCAAGATCAATTATCCGGTCAACTAACGGTCAAACTAACATAAAGCATTCATTTGAACTCCAAATGAGTTTTTGAAAGATTTGGTATCGTGAATAGCACAAATGAAACATTTAGTCAAAATCTGCTACTAAATTAAAGGTTTAATACCGTGACTGTAATTTTCTCTAAAGAGAATATCCAAATAAATTTATATCGTATAACTGTACAATTGTCACCAGTCTTTTAGAGAATACAGATACACCAATCATAATGATGAACCTTAAATCTATAACAAATGAAAAATGAACCTGAAAATGCAATACTGCTACAAATTCTGTTGGCTGTTTCGCCATATACAAAATTTTTGTCAATATCACTAAACATATTTGCAGCAAGTTGACCAATGTTTCCTTCATTCACATGTAGACAAGCTCGGTGTTGCTGTATGTGTTTACTCAAGCGCATAACACCTGAGTAAGCGGCTCATGGTATATGGTATATTGACATCACAGGGAGCCTCAAATTGTAATTACCGAAAAGGGGGCAAAAAAATAAGTTACCTAAACAGAGCACGACTGCTTACTTTAAATTACCAGCCTAGCCAAATCTTGCTGCATTTTTGTACAGTGACCCTCGCCATATTGTTGCACCATAGAAGCACGCTTTAATCCAAGGGCCAAATAAACGAGCGAGCGCTTCTTGGTAAATAGTGGTGGATCATAAGACAACTCCAGCTATTTTGGCACCAGCATGGCTAACTTTAGATTACCAAGCTTGCAGAGTCTTGCTGGATTTTTATATATCGTGATCTTTGCCATCTTGTCACCGGATAAAGTCACATGAGCTATGCTAAAAGACTCACCTTTCTCAACTGCAAATTGCCACTCTCTCATTGATATAACAAACCAATTCTTTCTTGCGGATTTGGTTGCTTTGACTTCAATGTATTCCCTATTTTCATCACCACCTATAGTAATGTCATAGGGTAGCCCAGTCTCATTAGCTTCATTGACCCATTTCACAAACATTCCATCGACTTTCTCGGTAAAATATTTGAAAGCTACAAACTCTCCTAGTCTCCCTGTAAACAATGCCTGTTGTGCATTGGCGGCATCTACATATAAGTGATCTCTCTCGATAGAATTTGATGAATTAAAATTCAGGCTATTGACGAGATCAACAGAATCAAGTGCCACATTCATATCAGAATCAATCGTGTTGCCTGCCAAATTAAACATACTTTCTGAAATCTCAGCATTTAGTGAAGCTGTTGGACTGATTACTATTGGATCACCATCTATAGTTGATTTACTGCCAGCCTCAACCACTGACTTTTCAAGATTTTCTTTGACGCCATCCCTCTTTATAGTTTGCTGCAGGCCGCTACCTGCTGGTGTATTGAATCCAAGTGTACGACAGGCAAAATTGAAACCAGGTGCAGTTTTCCAATCAGCAGGTGGCCAATTTGAGTTGATGCCAGGTCTCCTCTTGAACACTGTAGGGTTTTGTTCCTCTGTCTTTTTTGAAACAGAATTTTCCACTAGTGTTGCATTGTTCTCCACTGAAAGGGACCACTCAGGTTCTTCGGTAGGGAGTTTTGGTACCTTTTGGCTGTTCAAAATGAAGAACTCTATTTGCTCCTCAGTTGAACCTGATTCTATCATGGTCACGATCATGTGAAGAAAATTTGCAAAATGCAATTCGGGCGTTCCATCGTACAGTAAGCGAGAAAGTTCCATGAATATTGAGTGGGAATCTGATTCTCGACTGCAGTATAGGATGTTGTCCTGTAAAGATTTAACAGAAGGTAGTAGGTTATCAATCAAACCAAAGTGGACTTCATGCTAACACTGTCTTTGAACCATGTTGGCCTATGCTATCACCGGAAAGTAACATAGCATCGACAAGGAGAAGCTCAAAAGGAAATAAAACACCACCTGCTACTTTTACAAGATTTTATGCTATGAAAAAAATGATGCAAAATAATTGATCTAAAAAATTATGCAACAAGTGATGTCACAAGGTTGCAATTGAGCATTGCCAGGCTACTATTAGAACTTCAAAGAGAGAAAGGAAACAATGGCAAGGATATAGTAAGGATTATGTACCTGTAAAAGGCAACTACATTCATATCTTTTCTTTGATGTAATCTCGCACTTCATAACATTACGGTAAAACAACTTTTCAACAACAACAATCTGCAAACGCCTCAGATCTTCAAAATTAGACTGCTTCAGTTGAAAAAATTTATCTGGATGCACATTCAAGACATAGCGTTGAGCATAAGGAAGAGCCCAATTCACCAGAGAAAATAGGAAACTACAATCTGCTGGACCATAATATATTGCCTCGCGAGTAACAATCTACAAATATGCAATCATATTCAAGAAAACCGTGAATAATTCAAGTGTAAGACGATGTCATGACTGACAAAAACATAATAAAGTTCAAGAGTAAGAAGTGAAATGCATAAATCATGATGATCAATAAAACATAACCTTCTAGGTGTCACATATTGCACAGCACATTCTAATGCAAGGATTTTTATCACGGGATTAGATGTAAAATTGCAGACCAACTACAGAAAGTTCCATACAGAACTATCAAAAAAATAATGCAGCCTATCTGACCATTATAATAAATTTAAGGAGTTCAAATTACACAGTATATTAATACTTGAGTGACCATATGGAAACAAAAAAAGACATCCCGTGCAGAGATCTGGTGTATATATTTCCACACAACTGCCTCGTCAAAAAATAACAATACCCAGATAAGTAGAACCATCATTTGTTTTCTCACCTCCAATCAGAAACATGTACATACAGAAAAGAAACACAAATACATGCACACAGAGCAAGGAGAGAGAATGTTTTAATTTGTGCACTATTCATATGAAGATCTATTAACACCAAGAGAGTTCTTGCTTACAAACAGATTACAGACATGCACACATGGAGAGAGAGAGAGAGAAAGAGAACCTTTGAAAGAGCAGGAATCCCTAATCTGTTCATAATGATTAAGATTTTTGCTTGAAGCATCGAGTGTTCTTCATCAGGAAATTCCCCGAAGTACAGAAAGTTGACACCTTCTAGATGCTTGAATTCCCTTCCTAAATCATCATCATCACACCAACATACATGACCAAATGATGTGTGTAGAGAAACCCATTTATCTTGTCTAGTGGGAAGCACAGCATATTCCTTTTTCAGAAGACTATCTTGCAGGTACTCAACATCTTCTAAACTCATTGATCCAGAAATTATTGCATCACCCCAATGTAAGAAAACCTGGAAAACCTGTAGTAAATAAAAGAATACTCAAATAATATTCATGAGTTAGGTAGCAAGGATTGAGATGTAGTTCACTTCCAGTTTATATTTCTTACCGTCTTTGCAGCCTGATGAGGTAAAGCAATAGTAGATAACTGCAGCAAAATCTGGAGGTAGCTACGGAAAGGAGGAATCTCATCCACTCCACACTCATTTACAAAGAAGTCATGAAGGTTGGGATAAAAATTACGTAGCATTTTTCTCAAGGAACTTGCAATATTTGAAACACAATCCTGATCATCCAACTTCATTTGGTCCATGGAACCAGTGCTATCGTACCAATATACTTCCTGAGGTGATAAAAAGGCACCAGGTATTGCATCCTCACGTGAAGAGTTGGATGCACATGGAACAAAAATAAAAGGTCCAGAATGTAATTCCTCCACTATTTTCTGCTTTGACGTAGACATTTCTTTCCAGATGAATGTGTAAAAATCTGACATTTGAGAGACGCTGAATGACAAAGTCAAATATCATTTGAATAAGCATGTCGTTTCGAAAAAAAAAAAAGGAAAAAGAATCTAAGCAATCTTAAGGATGAGAAATGAGATATGAATAGAAAAGATCCAGATATAAAAAAATCATTATATATTAAAAAAAAAAAAGTACTAGCATAGAGAGTTTGGTTTGCTTTGAAATAATATCAATCATTCATGGTAGCATAGCATTCTCCAACCTCAAAAAAAAAAAAAAAAATAAAAATCTATAATTTCTGATTACGGGGTCATTTTGAAAGAAAATGTGGAAGTAGTAAAACAAATGACCATGCTGACATTAATTCCACCCCTCTGCCCTTCCATCCACCCCCAACAACCAACCCACCCAGAAGAAACCTAAACATAAATAAAGGGAAAGAGGTAGTAAATCAAAGAGAGTTGTAGTTAATCTAACAGAGTACAATGTGACTTCAAAATCCGGAAGAGGTAAAGCTTTGTGAAAGAGTTTTAACTTCTTTTCTCAGCACATTTTCTGACATGTCCCACATGGAAGAGAGAAGAGAGGGGATGAAGTTTACACCACTGTTTAAAGTTTCCAAAACGACTATTGGATACAAAGCCAAAGAAACTTGTTTCAATTTATCCTAGTACGCCTGAACTGGGAAGAATAAAGAAATCTTGATACATCAAATATGTTAAAGAAGCATACCTAGCCTTGAAAGATATTTCAGATCTTCTCCAAAAGTCTAGAATAGATAGAGCATCATCAAGAGTAACCTCAGTTTTTAGACCAATATCATCTACCAACTTTCTGCTCCTCACCTATTTCAAGTTGAAACAATGTACTTTTATTTAGTTTATTTGCAAAATACATATATTTACATGTAAAACAGATTATAACACTGAATTCATCTTTTGGTCATCAATATTAGAGAAGCACTACTTTTTCCAAGAAAAAAAAAATAATAAAATGGGCCAGTGACGGAGTGAACATTCATTGATGAAGCACTTTAGGGGAGCATATCATATGGAAAACATGTATAGGCACGGATGAGAAGATCGTAAATCACAATCTTATGGACCCTGATGATGCTTTGCATCACAGAGGGGGGGAATGATAGATGACACAAAATCCAACACTGTCATACAAATTAAAATAGATGGAAAAAAGTGCAAACAAAAGCCTCATGGTAAAAGGCAAACACAATTTTATAATGCAGCAGAACATAACAAATTTCAGAGACTCGAATAATGTGCTTGGAAACATCTCGGACATAATACACACGGAAACGAAAACACATTAACAAAATCACAGAAATATATAATAGTTGTATTACGAGCACGTTGTCTCTCCCTCGCAAGCTTAGCTAAGAGATATATTCCACTCTTTCTACAATAGATTTCCGCATGGAATAAGTAAAATATTCAGTTTAAACGTAGCCAAATGCTTAAACAATAAATCCCTATATTTTTGGTTGAACTGGGTACAAGATTGGGGAAATGATTAGAGCACTGAAACAAATAATAAGGACTAAACAGGAGTTGTTGAGCCTAATGAACGTAACTCTTAGAAGAAGAATATTTCAATAAATTCTTTTTTACCAGCTGTAACTCTGTATCAATTCCTTATGTGACTCAAAATGGAACATAAAATAACTTGAGTTCTGAAATTACAGAATTTCTTAAAAGAACAACAATACCCTTGGCTGATAAAATATCGAGAGAGAGAGAATAATTTCTGAAAGAGAGCAAATAGAAGCAGGTAAAAACCTAAATGCAGTCTTGTAACTTCAAATGTATATATTGGAACTGATAAAACATGTGAAATTTTTCTAAGACAATGCTGAAAGAAATAACCCGGAGATATGAAACTGAAACTAACCTTCGGAATGGTATAAGGGGCACTAACACCTAGAACCGAGTTAACTGCTGTGCAGTCATGGAATAAATCTTTAGGATAATGAAGTTCATTATCTATACTCGACACTGTCCATGAAACATCGTGGAGGACGCAAATAAGTGATGATTTGAATGGTTTGCTTTCACCAGTGGAATCAATGCAATAACCAGTAACCTTATCACTAAAATAGTCATCCCATAGCGTATCAAGCACCTCCAAGAAGTACTTGCACTTTTCCTGATTGCCTCTCAAAGACAGTTTTGATAGCAAATGAAACAACTCTTCAGATTCCCAATTTTTGGCCACTGAACTCATTGGAAACGTGTCTCCATTCCACAATGCAGTCTTCATTGCATCATGAGACATATCAGAAATACACTTCTCAACTTGAACTATTTTCACGAAATCAGTTACTCCTATTTCTAGTAGGAAATGTCTCCACTTCAACATTCCACCAGATACTAATTTGGTAATTGGATGCTTCAAATAGGCCGTGTCAATTTCGTGCCATTTCACATCAAGGCCAATAATTAACTTATTTACATCAACAGGATTTCCAAAGTTTCTACTAAAATGGATCGGCACCTCACTAAGTCGTTTGTAGCCATAATTTGTTAAGATCAGAGCCTTGTCCCGTAACTCTGAAATAATGTCCCCCCTTTCTGAGCTACAGGTAGTACAACCTGATTGTAGGTGGAACATTACAAAAGAGAGGTACTCTGTCATCAGCTCTTCCTGTCCCAATCCACTTCCACCACCAGAGAGAGCGGGTAGGATGTGAACCTTCACAATTTCATGATCAGATAACTGCTGAACACCAACTCGATAAAGCAGCCTTGTAACATTCTCCACTATGGACGTGTCAGAGGATGAGTTCTCAACAGAAGCCGCTGCAGAAATAAGGTTGGGACTCACAATCCGCAGCCTATCATACATTTTAGGGAAAACCTTGAAAACAGATTCATCATTAATCCCTAGACCTACAACATCAGAATGCAACCAAATGGTACCTTCTTCCACAGAACTGTATTTATCATCCGAAAGAGGAATAAATGGGGTTCTCCGAAGTTCATATGTGATATCCGATCCAGTCTCACGACTGGAGGGAATTTGACCAGAAGAATGCGACGACAACACATAAATGGCACTGAGGCAAAAAGATAACCAACTGAAGCCCATTGATTTCAGACCATTGTCTGAACAGCACAATGAAATAATAACCTTAAGTAAAATTCTGGGTCCATAGTCCTCTACACCTAAAGCCACTGCTAATGTATCAGATATAACTATATCTTTATTCAAGTAACCAAGGCCAAGATGCTCGTGAAGTAAACTATCTGGTAATAGAGAACGAGCTTGGTCAGTCCAATTTCTCAGAACCCTGCAAGGAGGAACCCATTCTTTCTCGTCACCTTCCAGCAGTAAGCAATTTGACAAGCGCAATTTAGAAAGTATCATCCGTGGAAGGCTAGAAAAAAACCCATGGACTTCCCCCAGAAGTGGAACATAACTCATAAATGCTGCAACAGCCTTTCCAGGGCTCCCCCTAAAACAAGGCAGATCACAAAAAGATCTCTCTGCACCAACAAACAAGCCTGGGAATTCGGAGAGTAACCACTGGTTCCATGGACTATTTCCATCAACCTCTTCCCTCGATGAAGGCAATATAAAATCACCTTGGAGAATAAACTTAAGACCATATGTTCTAAGAGGAAGAAAGGCAAAAACAGGCTGCTGGTTAAGAATTGGGACCAATTCTCCATCAACTGTTTCCAGCAACGTAAATGCCACTGAGATTTCTGTCGTTTGTACATCAGGACGAATGACATGAGTCTGCAATTTCTGAGACACTACTAACCAAGTCATCTTCTCATTCCCGATTGCAACTTTTATAATACCATCACCTATAACTTCTTTCCTCATAACAATTAGTGAATCATCAAGTATGTTTCGGAACTTAATGCACTGAAGACGATGAAGAAAAAGTAGCAAAGATGGATGAAGATCTGAGAACATAGATATGATGTTATTCACGGAAAGGCCTTCAGACAGGTTCAATCTAAAAGGAAGAACTATGCATGTGTTCCAAGAGTTGCGATTCCGTTGATCAGTATCCGCAGAAGCTAATCTCGTATACAAGTCAATGTTACAGGGAGGAACAATTGTGGGCAAAACAAAACCAATTTGGCCTTCAGTTATATCAAATTTAAGATGAAATCCATTGGAGTGGATTTCTGGAGCATCGGTAACCTGGGGACAAGGAAGAGGAAAAAATACATAACTGTAATTTGGTGAAATTTTCATCGAGTGTTAGAACACAAGTAATAATTCATTAGTACTAAAGTATAAATAGCTCTACAGTCAACTATTCTGTCTCTACGGAAGTAGTAAGAAGAACAGAGTTAGTTTCAGTTAGAATGTGAATTCAGTTACTGTACCATAGCTATACTTCAAAACAAACCACAGCAAATTAAGGAAATCACATTACAAAAAACAAGAACTTAAACAAGTGATTCATGTCTTCAATTCATGACAGTGTCGCCAATAATTCAATCTCCTCTCAACGTAGTCGGGTACAATAAAAAAGGAAAGCGAAATCCACTTTGTCCTTTCATACTATGGTTTATTTGAAACGTGCCACCTTGAACTTTCATTTTTATCACCAAACCTTTAACATGTTGAGTAAGCGCAATCAAACCATACGATCAGCACCAGCCATATAATTAACAGACTCGCTAATGTCTCCCACAACTGATATGTTACATGATATTCCAGAAAATGCTCCAATCAGTAAAAGATTAATCTAGCCATACAAGGTATCACACAGAATATGTCTAAACAATGCAAGTCATCTTTTCCTTAATTTAACCTCAATTGGTGTCACCTACTTATTGATTTATATCCTAATCCATTCTAGTATAACCACACAAACCCAATATTTTCAAGTTTTCTACAATTCATTTTATAGTCATTTTATCCTTTAACAGCCTAGACACCAAGTACCTTAAAGCATAGTTGGTTGAGTAACAGTTCTAGCGAAGTTACCTTTTAACCATTTTTCTTTAGAATAAGCAATATACCTATCCGATAACCAGTAAAGGCAAATTAAAAAAAGACAACAAACATATCTAGAAGACTAAAACTGATGCACCAAACAGGCAACAAGCACTAGTAGTCAGAATAGCACATTACGCACACTTTTGGATATGCAACAGAAGTAAAATATTTGACCAAGGCTCTCAAGAATCCTATCAGTTAATAACCACAAAGTGCAGAAACACAGAAAAGTAAGATTTTGGGAAGAGTTGTTCAAAAAGACAGAAAACATATGTGGACATTGTGCGCGCACACAGTCTCAGACGCAAAAGGAGTTTATTATCAATTATGGACTAAATTCAAAGCTCCTCAATTTTTACACCAAAAGCCCGATAACCACAACCAATATATTTTTACCCCTCCCATCGCGTAATATTTTTCCTTATTATAAATGAACAGGTAGGGTTCAGTGTCTAGAAAAACGACAATCAATATGTACACAGTCCTCCATTGTTCTTCTGTGGTTTCTAATCTTTAAGCTGTCATTTGTAATAATTCAGAATCAGTATGTTAAAGCTACAGCCTTCACAAAAAGAATTCCTGAAAAAAATTGTCCACAGTACCATGAATAGTGATGTAGCATAATAGTCTCATTACAATGTTTAAAAGGCTTGGGCAGACAGACACTTACTTTGTCCCAACTAAAAGCTTGTTTGTGAAGGGTTTATAATGGTTAAATTATACATACACAGAAATAAGTGGTGGATAAGTGGGTACCAAATACCAATTATAAACAGTTTATAAACATTAGCCAAACATGGGCTAAATACTCTTCCAAGGTGATTCAGTAAACAGTAGAAATGCTTGTTCATACATTTTCCTACCGATTAATTGAACCACTAGTGTCATTTCATAGGCAGGTAATATAGAAAAGACATGCAGAACAACAGAAATGCCTGTTAATGATACCCGAAATACTGATTTGAAGCCAATGCCTTTCTTCCCAATGTATCCAGCATTCTGAACCTTTTTTGTTGAGTTTCCAACATCACAAAGAGCTCTGATGTTATTGGCAGAAAAGCCTTGCTCATTGTTTAGCACAATAATACCTGTTTCCTGAAGAATGAATGTCAGAGTGGGCTCTACATTTTCCGGATAGATATTATCATCAGCATTTTGAACCTACAGAAAAATTCCATAAAGAAATATAGGTAAATATCATGCTATTAAAAGAATAACAAATGCATCAATTTTGACTTAATTGCAATTTTAGTCTAATAAGTTACAAACAAAGAACCCAGGAGAATTTGTGTCAATTTTCATTATCAATTGAGGAAAATTTGTGAAACTAACAGCTACCAACATGAGGGATGGCAACGGGTAGGGGCAGCCATTCCCGTCCCCCACCCCCATACCCAGTTAAGGTGGGGCGGGGACCGCTCCGTTTATTTATTATTATTTTATTTATTTTAATTTTTGCTTATATTTTTTCATGTCTTTAGTCGGTAAAAATCATTAAATTTTTTTCCCAATTTGTAGAACAATTCATGTTCCATTTAGAAAGGATGATGATTATTTTCTTTTTGTGTTATTAAAAACTTAAATTTTAAATAGATTTTAAATGGAGAAGGTGACGGGGCAGAGACCATGTTTCCCGTACCCGCCTCGTGTACCCAATTAGACAGGGGATTCCCGCCCCGTTCGAGACAGGCCCACAGGGTATCTGTTTTAACGAGTTTTCTTGTCTTCCCTCATAAATGACTGGAAACAATAGAATTTTTATACTGTGCACGCCCAAGAAATCTCAGTCTGAAATTTTCATTGTGCCTTTCTAAAGAAAAAGCAGAATGGGAATGGCAGTATTTCCAATCTTCTAATCCAGTACTCAGGAGCTCAGCTGCATACTTCATTTTACGAGCTCGGGAGGGAAGTCCCAAGCTGTTACTGAGAAGCATTTCCTCTCTGATGGCTGCAACCAATTGGAAAATGTCCTAATGTTGTTTGAGGAAAAGGGTGGCAATCCAAGAAAGAAATATTTTTCTACAAGAGAGGATAAAGACTATGCTCACTAGTTTCTGAGATTTCACTACCTTCCTTCGGGTGAGCTTTGGATCAAGAGACAGGAAAGGATGCAGGACCTATTGTAGAGTGCCCTTACCTGAATCAGGTCACATCTTCAGTCAAAGTTCACGAGTTTTGTAACTCGCTAGGAAAGAAGTAGAAGTTATAGCCAAACACAACAGTCGAGAAAATCATTTACATCAGTTATCAGATCCATTTTTAAATCCACATTTCCATCAACACAGCCTCCAGAACTTCAGGCTTATCCACATCTTCAAGCTCTAATTTTATCTTTAAAGGACATTTTGCCTTGGGGTCTCAATTAATATATTTGCGACCCATGTACAGGAGTTAAAAAGAGCATAGAAGTAAAAGCTGGCTGCTTGTAAGTGATGAGGAAGAAAAAGGCCATTTTAAAAGTGGCAAATTGCCACGAGGACTTTCTAAAGAAATTAAAGACGAATTTCAATTTAACTAGTGAAGAATACCCTTTCCAAAAAATTGCCGAAATACAGCTGCTACTTAGGTCAGGGTAATAACTCATACAAGTATAGCTGTGTTACTGTGTGTGTGTTGGGGGGCTTGCTTAAATCTCAGCCCTCTCCAATGTAGTCATATATGCAAAGTCTACTTGCTAATTATACTCATTAAAGTAGCAAGATTTTCACCATAGATTAAGTATACCACATTTCCTGGCTTTAGCCATGTACACAAATTGAGACCTTGTATTAATTGTGGGTGAGGCATATAAGACACATTCAGCCTATATCCATTCAGCGAAGTCACCACAACCCCCAATATGAGCTTCATGCCCTTGGCACAAGAGAAAAAAGAATAGAGGGAGAGCCTTTAATAGTCAGACAAAAACATACAGGTTTCCCAGAAAGCTAGTTTATTCTGTATTCAGACCTCAACTGCTATATATTCGCATTGCATCAGAAGATGATATTCACACTTGAAAGATAATCATATAGTCACATTAAATGTATTTGTGTCCAGGATTCAATGCACAAGAAGGCATATATGTGCATGTCAGGTAAATTGGCTGAAGACAAGAATCCGAATTATCAGGAAAGAAGGAAACAAAAGAAAAAGTGGTCAACTGTACAACATTACTGATAATAGTTCCTAGTTTTTTATATTTGGAACTTATCAACAGATAGCACCAAGTCATAAGAATGTTTTTCATGCCATTATCATGCAAGTTCCTATCTCTTGTTATTTTCAATCACTTGCAATTTAGCCAACAGCACAGTTATATGATCTGCTTAGCACATACAACTACAAAAATATAATCAGAAAATAAGCCAAGAAATAATTGCAGTAATTTATATGATGCTTCAGATGATACAAGTGGAGAAGCATAAATAATTGTTTGGGGCTTAGTTTTCTCAGGGTGGAGGGGGGATGCTCACATCAAATATATAAATCTTTAAAAGAATAAGTAGATACAAACATACCAGCTCTAGAAGAAAATGTGAATCCTGAGAATACAACTCCTGTGAGAGACAATGGAGTGCTCTGCCTAAACGAGCATGTTGTTTCCCCAACATTCTATTTTCAGTAACTGAAAGACTTTGATCTAAGCCAAATTCTTCTCGCCTAATAGATTCAATAACACCGGCTGGATCATAATCAATATGATCATCATGTATAGAAAAATGCTGCTCTGGATTTACAGCAAAACCATCAACTGAACCGTTGGCTGAATCAGCCATGCTACTGACCAGTTTAGCATAGCCATCATGCCGGTCTACAACATTAGAGTCCAACATTTCACCTAAAGAGGAAGGTACTTGGTTCAATATATCTTGCATAATCTTTGAGGGCGTATTAGACTCAGAATTAGGAAAACTTGAGAATGAAGATCCAGAGGACAATGTCTCAGTTGCTACAGAAGAACGAAATGAGTGGTAATCATTAACCCATTCCACTATCCCAAGAGATATCCCCACTTCATGAAGCATGAGACGCTGCTCTATTTGCTTGCATGCAGTCAAGATGGCTGAAGATGCATCCTTCACAAAATATTGCAACCCGGCAAGCAATACATCTGCAGCCGAACTGCAAAACTCAAGTGGCAAATAACTGAGACAATCAAGTATAAACCTCGAAGCAACAGGAATCACTTCATTCATTGCGTTCTTGTTTTTGTATAAATTCATGGCTAAATTGCCGGATGAGCTTTTATCAACTATACGCTGGTTACATAATGGCTTTTTGTGAACAAAGGGATTCTGATCCTTCTGTAACTCCATCTCCATTAAGTTGTTAATTAAAACTTCAAAGGCTTGTCGTGCATGGCACTTTAGAAGTGATAAAGGAACGTGTCGTTCACCTCCATATAATACATACAAAGACAGTAGTTGCACTGCTGTTTCAAAAGAAGATCCTTCAATGAAAACTTTTAGGAATGAGTCTAAAGTTGCTGAATGATCAACACGAATTATTTTGCCGTCTTTTGTTGCCAAAAATAACAACTCTTTGGTGTTGACCTCATTCAGCAACCATTCCACAATAGGACCCAGAGAAGGAGCAAATACGAGGTCCCAGTGAGACCACAAGTCCAAGTCAGCCAACATTGGAGCTCTAAGTAACACCTCAATAGCATCCTTGGATCTAACTGTACCAAAAATTCCTTCTTTCGGTACATAAATTTCAGAACCAGAAGTTTCTTGCATTTTTTTCTCGCTCAGGGATAATGGGTCTCTAACACAACGGGGTTTCAACAAAGGTGCAGAAAACAAGAGACACTTCGAAGTTAAATTGCCTTCGATTTCTCGTGCACCTTGCCCAAAATTTACCATGAGATCACTTTTCACTAATTTGAGGGATACTAAAGGAAATTGCCTTGTAAGCAACTCAGAGACATTCTGCAGGCTTACCGTTCCATTTTCCCACAAGCTATTTGAAGCTTGTGACATTAATACATCCAATTGAAGTGGCTGTAAGCGAGCCTCCAAAGAATCATTTTCATTACTGTCACCAATCAAGCATTTCCGTAATGTATGAGGCAACAAATGCATATGTTTCTCTATGAACATATAATACTCTCCGTAACCCAGGGACTCAAATTTTTTGACTGAATATTGCTTCATCAGCCAAGACTCGCACTCAGAAAGCTTCCTCAATAAAAAAAATTTCTTTTCTCGAGATGGATTTTCATAGCTCGTGATGTCATCATCAAAATATTCAGAAAGTTTCTTCACAATATCTTCAACTGTGACTCCTACAAAGTGAAAAAACCACATGTATATGAAAAACATAATAAGAGAATAACAAGACCCGGGGGGGAACAAAGTGCATCACCCTTCAAAGTTCATTAAAATCCCACCTGAAACAGTAGAAAATAGAGTAACCAAATATGAAGCTACTACAGACAAACTGAACAAAATCAAATGTTATTGATCAGGCTTGTTTCATTTGAGCATGCTTTTGAGAGCTGGAAAGGGTCACTCGTACCTATGCTTTAGCAATCAAATTTTCAATCTTAATCATAATACAAAGACAGAAACAATCCATTCAATGTCTAGGTAACACATATCTACACCAGACCAAGTAAAGTTGAAGTATTCAGATAGCTTCGAGAAGAAAAATGGTGGTCTTGCCTGTACAAGCATCTGAAAATATTGGCTTCTTACTGCAATTTTTTTTTGCTACAAACAATGCTAATTGAACAACATCCAAATCACAGAAAAATGGCAGCATACAATATTATTAAAAAAATACCAAAATTCAATAGTGAACAATGTACCGAAATGACTCACCATGCTCACGCCCAAGAGTTTTCTGCCGGGATATGGAGACAAAATCCTTTTCAGCTTGTTCAACATCTATGCTAATGCAATCCGCTGAATTCTCAGAAACGTTGCCAGCCAAATCTTGTTGGCTAAAAGCTTGGAAAGTGTCATACATACTATCCCACATTCCAAATTTCATAGAAGTCACCTGTAACACCACATTACAGTTAGTAAAGCAGCATATGCATACTGGTGAACCTTCCATAAGCCAAAAAATGACTAGAAGCAAACAAACTTAAGTTTGCCATTTGGAGCGAAATTTCCATCTCCAAGCAAAGGGGAAACAGAACAGGATTGAAAAAATGCAATCAGTTTTGTACAAAAGAATACCATCTCTCCACAGTGGATGGAAAGTGATCTGAGAGAGATTGTGAGTAAATGTACTACATTTATCCCTTTACTGGTGTAACCACATTTTCCTCCAGCATTTGGTGTATCTTATGTTACTTTTTGTTCACATTTATTTGAAGCAGCACTACATATGACCATATATCCTCAAATCATCTCATGGTTGAAACTTGCAGTCTCACAAAATTTTAATTTTGCGTAATTCGACAAACGCAAGCTCTAGAGGCAATTAGATTAAACTAAAAATAATGTTATCAGTTTATTACAGTAGCAAGCTCAGAGAAATTTTAATTTAGGTTTTTATTATTTTTCAAAGATGTGTATTTGGATTATCTTGTTGACATTATACATGAGAATTTAGCTAGTCATGATAAATGAAGTAATTTAATAGTTATTGTTCCAACTTAAAGAACACCTGAATAGTACAGAACTTTCTCAAATTCAAAGAGTGTACTGTTAAGACTGTAGTTTTCCAAGTTTGATGAGCTTGCATCCCAGTAGGATTAGAACATCAAAGCAGCAAAGATATACTCAACATATCTATCACTTTGACAAGTAAAGAAGTCCTTAGAGTTCATTTGGATACGGTTTCTGAAGGTTTTGAACTTTTTTTGATGCTCAATTACTAAATACCTAGGAGAACAATCCTAGGGAAATGTAGGTGTATTTACCAATTAGCTTCTTCTTTTTATTTGCCAGTACTATTTTTCCCTTCCTCCTATCAGGACATCATCATTCTATTCCCCAGAAGACCAGAATTCTGCTCTTTCTTTTAAATTCTGAAAAAGCAATATCAATTCACACAAAAAACCCCTCATAATTCAAAAATCAATCACAACTGCGCAAATCATCCAATGATTATATGATCAGTGTCCCAGTTATGCAACCAACATCTCCTAAATCTCTAACAAAGTCATAGCTCAAAAATGGATTCCCATCTTTGTGTATTAACAAAACACTACAATGAATGAAGCACGGAAAATCCTCCTAAAGGGTGTGTCCGTGTTGGATGCTGACATTTGAGGACAGTATCAGACAAGCACGTTAAGTGTTCTAACCTTTAAAATATTTGGAACATGAAATTAACTAAATATGTAATTTATAAAGCTATTTGTGTAGAAAACTCAACATGATGTGAGAAAATTGAGGAACTTCATTTCAAATTTGTTTATAACTACTATATGCAATTTTAGATGCATGAATATTTTTATTTCATATTCCGCTAGCAATAGGAAGTACTACAAATCATTCTTATTCAATGAGTTTCAATTGCAAGTTAAAATCAAAGCTAAAAAGAGTATTAATTTTTTTAGAAACAGAAAGTATTCAAAAAATTATAATATATATAAATATGTAGCCCTTGTTTGATTCCCATTATTTTCAAAATACATTTTTTCTCTTTTCAACCACACATTCTCCATTAATCACTATTCAAAAATGCATTCTTTTCAAAATAATGGGGCTCAAACAAGCCAGTAATTTTAAATAGAAGTGTCTCCACATGATCGTGTCCTACATTTGACATTAACGTGATTTGCAGCATTTAGAGCAACATTACAAATTTAAAATAGGAAAAACCTGTGTTGAATCCTTTTCTGAAATATACAAGTCAAACAAACAAAAAAGAAGACGTGAATGATGCCAATGAACTTACAATCAATCCCAAAGATACTCGGGAAAGGACAATTATTCAGCACTAAAATCTACTGAAAAGGGTTCAATATTCATGAAAATCCGGGGTTGAACTCTGTTACGAATCTAAGACAACAATTCTTACTAATATTATGAAAGAGTTAAGCGCCTCCGGGTCCTAGAAGCTTCTTTTAGTCTGTATTTTCAAAGAGAGGCACGAACTTAGCAGTCAAAAAGAAGACTTTGAATTTAAGTTTCCATGGATATTTACGCCCGACTTCAAGTAATTGAGCAACAAATGTGGTCAAACTCAGAACTCTGGGAAATATAAATTTCATGAGTTGTGTGATATATATCACCAATTAAACCATCAACCATCTATCACCTCCTCATTTTCCATAAGAAATAATCAAACATTACCGTAACAAGGAGCATTGAGAAAAAAGACAATTGCCAGTGACATACATAACCTCTCTTCGAATAACTGAACATTTTGATTCAAGCTTCAATAGAATATGAGGTGACTAGGGGAAATATCTATGTTTTCATAAGATAGATTACTATCCAAAGCTCAATCCACCTTAGACAACATGTCACAAAAGATAAATTACCTCTCTATTCTGATCTTTACTAGAACAGAACTTCAATTGATTTGATACTTCACCCAATGGTACCTTATGGTGCAAACTATATCATATCTTAAGTCAAAACTTTGTGCTAAAACTAAACTACAAAAGTTAATCTCATATACTTACTGCAACATTTAGCAATCCAACACATGGGTATGATGTAAACAATGCTCTGACTTTCTTCTTTTTCTTTGTATTGTATAGCAGAAGCATTCTCTCAAGAACCTACACAAACGAGAAAGAATAAAATGAAATCTGAAATTCAATACAGACGGACAGATGTTAACGTGAGCTTACTAAAATCAAGAAAGAAGAGAACAAAGAAAATTGAATCAAAGAAACAAGCATGCCAACGTGTTAATTTTCAATCAAATATGTAATCTTATCCACATTACCTCCTCTACACTGTTCAGCTGACATGCCTCCTTCCAAGTTGTAATGAACATCCTTAACGAATCATTGGGAAGTAAATAATCATTTGTGCCCTGATTGCTAAAACCTCTTCGCTTGACAATTGGGTCAAACTTCTCTCTTTTAAGCAGCTTCTGAGGAGAAGAGGCTTTGAAACTAATATTTTCAGATTTTCTCTTTCTTTGAGATGACTCAGTATCAGCACTGCATCTTACACCATTACTAGGAACACAGAGGCTACCATCTACATCACTTTTCAAACCCAGCCGTGTCATTTCTTCAGCCGCTGATGGATAAGGACAGCTACTGACTCGATCTGCTCTAAGATTTGGGAGTAAAGTACTGGAGTTGCTGGGTGTATTGTTCTCACTTTGATTATCTTCACTTTCATTATCATCACTATCATAATCTTCTGAACTTGAAGATACAAATCTTGTGTGTGTGCCACAAAATTTTTTGATGCGCTGGGATATCGAACCAAAATGGTCATCCAGCTGCTTTTTCTGTGCAGAAAAGAGAGGGCGTTTCCTGCCCCCTTTAGCAGATGTCTTTTGCATTTTCTCGAAGCATTTTTCTAGTGCACGATCTTCTGATTGTCTTGCTTGTCGAATGTGAGTAGCATATGTTCTATAATTTAGAATTAAAGTACTTAGAAACAGAGAAACAGAAGTTCTCATTATAAATGGACTATCTAGAAGTAATATTGAAGAAGGGTCTCAAGCATAATTCACCATACAAATGATCAAATGCTACGAGGATAATGACAGATTTTACTGCTTCATTGCAGAAATAAAAGCTACAAAATGTCAACCACCACAGTGAGGTGTTTTTTCAGGATGTTCCAAAATAGGAAAGCGTGAAAATAACAATGATTCCCTTAGGATATAGTAATACCCTTCAAATCAGATATAAGAATAACAGATAACTCAAACCTCTCTAGAAAAGATCAGATAATGTCCTTTTATCTAGATTATGTATTATTTGTACACTAAGAAATTAGAGTACAACACAATGTATTTTAAATTCAGATCCTGCTGAAGAAAAAAGCAAGTACATACCTCAAGTTCTGAATACGCACATAAAGCTTTTCACTGTTGGAGACAGATTGCTTCTTGGCAATAAAATCCAAGAAAACATCAACCTTAAGTTTCCTTTTTTGAGTATCTATGAACTCAAAAAGGTACGAAATTATCTCTTCGCTTGTTATTCTGTGTACTTCTGCCGCATCAGAACTCACAGAAAAATAATGCATGGCCAGTGGATGTCTTACCAAAGGACCCAATTCTAGCTCTTCAAACCGTTCAATGCCCTCGTTTTCGCAGATTGCCACTTCCAAATCATACAAAGAAGTAATTCTTCTAACAGCAACAAAGCAGTGGATGAAGGCATTAATCTTCACAAGGAAGGATAAAAACAAGCACGAATCAAAAAAAGGCAATCCACGGATGTAAATATACATGCATAAGTAATACTATTAAATATTTATAGAGATGATGACCAATAAAGTGGGTCACAACTCCATACATTTAATTGGCCTTATCATCTCATAGCACATTACCTACCTGCCACATAACCGGCTATCATCTCTAATAAAAAATTAACAACATAAATATATATCCCAGCGCACATCTGAAGGTGCGCGATAGATCAACAATGAATTAAATTTTCTTTAACTACTCAGAACTCAGAGTTCGATTTGATGTTTTTGGTAACAAAGGTTCAAAAGCATTGTCTATGCATTGTGGAGCCCAATGTCAAAACACCAAACTAGTTTTAAGGATAGTTAACCCAGGCATACCTACTCAAAAATGTAAGCTTGCTAAATTTACTGAAATTTGTTGAGCTAATTCAAACATGCTCAAATTTTTTTAACATAAACAATGTAAATTTTGAACATTCTGAAATTTGGACGACCAGGAGAGGAACATATGCAACACAGGGAAACGAACTTCAATATTAGTTTCGCGTACCTTTCCTTCAGTGACTAAAAGGCGGTTTAGAGAGGGCACTTGCTGCATCTGAAATCCCAAAGACTCCCAAGAATCTGCTTTTACCATTAGTAACGCACCCTGAGACACTTTCCAAGCCGATACATTCTCATTAGAAGCCAAAAGGTCACTACGAGCCTTCACAGCTGCCCTATCAACTCTTTCAATCGCCTCGTTCTGTAATTTTTCTTGAGGATGCTGTTGCTGCGGGAATTTGTTGTAGTTGTTGCTGCTGCTATCATTATTATTAGTATTATTATTATTATGAGGTCTAACGTTCGAACAATAAGTATTCGGGATTTGCAAAATTGGGAAACTATAACTGGGGATTTGTTGAATTGGTGGAAAATTGCTAGGATTTTGCTGGAGTTGGAAATTGCTAGGGTTTTGAAGGAAGGGGTTGAGGTGAGGCAAAAAGTTGGGGTTCTGTTGGAGGTAGAAAAGGTTGGGGTCTGAAAATATGATAGGATTGAGTTGTTGTCCTTGTTGTGGCGGTGTAGCCACCCCACGGTCGCGGTGGCTGCGGCGAGGACGTCGTCCATTCATTTTGCATAGAAAGAAAGAGGAAGTGTTTGAGGCGGGGGCGCAAGACAAATTTGTTGTATTTATAGTACCTAAAATTTCTAAAATTATTAATTTGGGCTTTTTTCTTAAGCCGGTAAAAGTATTTGGGCTTTTTTTCTTTTAGCCCACGTTTGACATCCATTAATTTTTCATTCTCATTTTTATTCTCATTTTCATTCTTCATTTTAACCACACATTCTCCAAATAAAATAATATTACACACAAATCAAAAAAATTTCATCACTTTTCCACCACACATTTTCACATCAATCACTATTCCAAAATTTTTCTTTTCCTCAAAA
>CAIGRQ010139364.1:0-16671 GCA_903798375.1 Fraxinus sp. D2006-0159
CACAGTCGTTAGTATTTTTGTCATAATTTTATCTTCTGACTACAATTCTTCTAGAATTAGAATTTCTCCAATTCAAACGTTTGCTATTCAAAAAATAGGTTTCAATTTCCGTCTAAAATTCCAGAACATACTTTATGCGATCGAAAATTGATTTGTGAAAACTCTTTGATTATGTTTCACTCATTTTTTACTTCTAATTGCATCCAATTGACTCCTAACAAACTTTACATATCGTTTTGTGGTTCGAATAAACTATTCAAATTTCTTGCTTTTCTTTTCCAATTCACCCGATTTAACTTACATACAAAATTAATACCAAATTAAGTCATAAGTCATCAAAATTAATTACAATTAATCATATTTAATGGTCAAAATAAAAGTATAAAATACATTGATCAGACTACAAATTCAGTGGGTGATGACTTTCAGTATACACATTCAAGTTTAAGAATTGCATTTTTTCTGTAGAGAATTTGTGTTAATGTAAAGCTCATTTGACCTAACTAAACCCATAAAGGTAGTGGGCCTTAGGCCTAAAATTCTGGATCAAACAAAAGCCCAAAAGAGAAACGAGCCGGAAAAAAGGGGAAATTAGGCAAAATACGATTCTGATGCTAAAAAATTGATTAATACACTTGGCATCTTTAACTTTTCCTCAGCACGTATTTAATAGGTAAAGTGGAGCAATATTTCCTTATTGTTATGCACCTGCACATGCGTAATTATTTCCTTAATTATTATTACCTTGATTAATGTGGATTTATCAATTATTTTAATAAAAAAAACCAAATTCATCAACAATAGGGACCGCCCCTAATTGTTTTTCACACTGTTTAATAAAACATTTCTAAGGCTCATTAAGTAACATCTGAGTTTCAAAATATCATCATATTTTTATATATGGTTATATGATCGAAATTCTCCAAGTTGACGTAAATAGAATTTTAATAATCTTGATTCAAAACATAACTGACATTGGTTTGTTAAATTAAATTCTAGCAATCATATTTGATTTGTTATTTTTTTCAATGTTTAATATTTTTTAATAAAAAAGATGCGTTACAGATTTTACAATGAAAGCTTCAAAAAGAAATTTGTTAGTCAACAACGTGAATGAAAAGTGACATGTTGTGTTACTTTTTAATTTAAATTTATGGTTAATTTTTTTGTCACTTTCAACTTATACAACTTATAGATTATTGTGTTTCAAAAATGAAGTTATGTTCTGTGTTTAGTTAATATAAGAGAAATATAGTCATAAATAGTTATAAATTTTGTAAAATGCACATAAATGCATCTAGTTAATTGTTCCAATGAGAGACTGTGACATTTCTTTGAGAAAATATTATCCTTTTCTCAAGCATGCGTCAATTTAATTGACTTAAAATTTTATTTTTCATATGTATTTATATAAAACAAGATTTATTCGCATGTTTAAATTTTCAAAAATGCACACGTATGCATATAGTTAATTGCTCCAATGAAATACTTTGACTTTTTTCAGAAAAGGGACAAAATTCACATTCTCTTTGAACAAACACCTTGCATGCATCAATGTAATTAATTCAAAATCTTCTTTTTCATATGTATTAACATAAAACAATATTTGAATTCATATGTTCAAATTTTCGAAACCGCACTCATATGCATCTAGCTAATTGTTCTAATGAGATTTTTTTTTTTTGTTGAGAAAAACGACGGAGTACACTTTTTCATATGTATATTAACATAAAACAATGCTTGAATTTGTATGTTCAATTTTTTAAAAAAATGCACACATGCATCATGTTAATTGCTCCAATGAGATAAATTAACTCTTTTTTGTTACTTTTTCTCATTCTCCTTGAACAAACACATTTCATGCATAAATCTAATTGATTCAAATTTTTCTTTTTCATATGTATTAGCATAAAATAAGGCTTGAACTTGTATGTTTAAATTTTCAAAAAAGGCTCACATACGCATGTAGTTAATTGTTTCAATGAGATAGTGTGACTTATTTTAGAAAAGTGATAGAATATCATTTTTTCACATTCTCTTTGAGCAAACACCTTGTATTCATTAATTTATAACTAAAGTTCAAAAGAAAAAGTAACGTATTAACCAATGTTCTAAAAAGTGTAAAGCATGGCCAGGCGTGGATATCAAATTTCAAGCTTTACGAGCTTAAGTGAAGCTTAGGCGTAAAAACACATTTTTTTAATATTATTTTAAATTTTTAATCATTGTAAAAAAAAATTCAATAATTCAAATAGCACATATTAAAAATCTAAAATTATAAAATACTGTATTTACTTAATAATTCTCACATAAACAAAAAAATATAAACAATACAAACTTTTATTATTCATTTAACAAACTAATAATAATTGAAATTAAAAACAAAAATCATAGGCCCAAAAGTATTGGAAACACGGAAAAATCACAAAGAAGAAGAATTGTAAGAAAGATTTTCCGTTAAAAAAAAAAAAAGAAATTTCTTTAGTTTTTCCGTTAAATCAAGAAATTCCATTAGTTTTTCCGTTAAACCAAGAAATTTCGTTAGATAGACACTTTTTATATATAGAAAGATATTGGTGCACCTATGTAAATAATTGGATTATGCCATTTGCACATCAATTGTGTATATATTCAGGTTGACACTTGATGTTTGTCAAGAAATAAGTGGATGAAAAGACAATTTTTTTTTTTTTTTAAATTATCAAATGAGATAATGATACGTGGCATGATATAAAAAGATGTGTAAACCATGACGTACCCCAATGTTCTAAAAAATGTAAAGCGTAACTAAACGTGGAGGTCAAGTTTCAAGCTTTACGAGCCTAAGCGAAGTTTAGGCGTAAAAAAATATTTTTTATTTTAAATTTTTAATCGTTGTAAAAAAATTCAATAAATCAAATAATATGTACTAAATATCTAAAATTATAAAATACTATATTTACTTAATAATTCCTACGTAGACAATACAAATTTTAACAAACTAATAATAATTGAAATTAAAAACAAAAATCATAGGCCCAAAAGTATTGGAAACACGGAAAAATCACAAAGAAGAAGAATTGTAAGCAAAATTTATTGAGAATCACATGCCCCAAAATTACAAATACAATGTAAAGTATAATAACCTCCTAATCCTATACATACCCGATACCCAAATCAGAGGTGTGCGGAGAAATTGAGAGGTTTTGAGCTATTCTTTCGTCTTCTTTTTTTTCGTTCTTTCGTTTTTTTAGTTCTCTAAAGTCTGGAGTTTTTGAAGTTTGAAGGGATGGTGGGCTACTGAGTCTGAGCTATGGGTTTTATTAAAAAAAAAAGGGGGAAAAAATTGGGCCTGTGGAGGAGGCGCGCCTAGGCGAGCATTAAGCAGTCAACATTATCGTGGACCGCTTAATTTTCGCTTAAGCTCAAAGCGAAGCGTTTTCATCACGCTTCGCGCGCTAGGCGACGCCTATGCGCGCTTTTTAGAATAGAGGTATTAACATAAAATAATGCTTGAATTTGTATGTTCAAATTTTCAAAAATGCACACTTATACATCTAGTTAATTTCTCCAATGAGATATTGTGACTTTTTTTTTTTTTTTTAGAAAAGTGATAGAAAAAGAATTGTTAGCAAAATTTATTGAAAATCCACAAAATACTGAGAATCACATGCCCCAAAATTACAGATACAATGTAAAGTATAATGACTTCCTAATGTTATACATACATGATATACAAATCAATGCGGTGTGCGAATAAATTGACAGATTTTACGCCGTTCTTCCATCTATTTTTTTTCCATACTTTCGTCTTCTCAGTTCTATGGAGTCTTGAGTTTTTGAAATTTGAAAGGATATTGAACTACTGAGTTTGGACCTGTGGGTTTTATTACAAGAAAAAAAATAAAAATAAAATTGGACCACCTTAAAATCTGGGCATGAGGCAGAGGCGCGCCTAATAACGCCTAGGCGAGCATTAAACGGTCAACATTATCGTTGACCGCTTAATTTCCATTTAGACTAGACGTTTTTTAGAACACTGCGTACACAAAGTATGATCGTAAATAATTACACTCACTCAGGCACATTTTATGCCAGCACAATTCCCACTGCATCCCACTTCCCTCGCACTTACTCTCTTGGCATTATAATTAATCATGAATCCTTATCAATATACATAAAAAAGTTAAGAATAAATGAAAAAAATATATTATTTTTGGATCTTAAGAGTGGATATTTTTACTCAAAACCACTGATTTCAATTTAAATTGGTCTAGTTGTATGTCTTATTATCTAGAGTTGATCGTTTCATGACCAATCCGATCATTTTATTTTGGTTCTCATTTTCACAAATCGGTTCAGTCTGATTCTCGCGATATATGAACCAAACTTCTAATTTAGCTTAACTTTTAGGTAGATTCATTCAATATTGTACTTCTTTGGTACCGTCAACTACTTAGTCTACTTATAATAGTTAGCGTAAATTTAGTTTAGATGTAAAATACGATGCACATGAAGAAATAACGAACTTGTGGCTTTTATGCTGAATGGTTGGTGTGCATTTCCATTTTTTTATTTTACCAAACATGCCGGGAGTGTTTATACCCAGCAATTCTGCATTTATGCATGCATACGAATAGCGTCCCTCACTTTTTTTTAGTACAGTACAACTAATTTATCACAAAACACAACATTATAGGAGCCAGCTTTCTTAACATATTTTCATCCACAAAACTAAAAGGATACTTTGGCTTTAAGCTATGCTCCAACCTTCTTAGTGTCCCTCACTTTCATTTCACCATTCAACTTTCCCGCTCTCTCTCTCTCTCTCTCTCTCTCTTGGGTGTGTGTATTTGTAAACATAAATGGTTTGTGATGTGGTTTCTGTAGTATTTACTTTCTCTTGAATCCATTGTAGTTACATGACACTCTAATACTTTTCTTGGTGAGTTGTAACTGTAGATCTTTATGGTGTTTCCTGGAAAAGTAACAAAGGGATGAAAGACGGATTCAGAAGAATTATTAACTCCAAGAAACCACCTTTAAATCCTCAAAATGTAAAGTCTTTTTAATTTCTGTTTTCATTTGTTTTCTCATTTTAATTGTTTAATAAGCAATTATTTACTTCATTATTATTATTAAAAGAAGTGAATTTTTGATAGTTTAGACTTCCTATTTTGTTGATGTGGTAGTTGTGATTTGTGAACTGTCATTGTACTGAAAAGTTATGGTTCTTTATTTCCAAAATGGGAATTGGGTTATTTAATCTTATTCAAGAAATGATGATTTTTGATCCCTCAATATAAATTTCAAGTGTACTTAATAAAATTCAATAATCTAAATCTTTACAGGGGAAGAAGATGGAATTGCAGGGAAGCAAATCACAGTCCGCAGAAAAAGCTCCAGCAAATGGGCGCCGGTCGATGAGAGAAACAAAAATGGCCTTATCACAAGATGTAATCGAATTTCAAAGAAAATGCAAGAATTTTTTATAATATTTGACATAATTTTTATCTGTGTTCTGATTTGTTGTGTATTTTCTTCACATTGGCAGGTTGATAAGCTAAGGAAGAAGCTAAGACACGAAGAAAATGTTCATAGAGCTCTTGAGAGGGCTTTCAATAGACCAGTAGGAGTTCTACCTCGGCTCCCTCCTTATCTTCCTCATAATGTTAGTACTAATTAAAGTATAATTCAACTCTCTTCTAGATATGGCAATTCTTCTTTACAAAGACATTGCTCTATCCACCAGATGAACGACACAATGAACAAGATTTTAGCTTTTTTTCTTTAACCCTGTCCGCTAAAAGTTTTATTGAGTACCCGACAGGATTGAACTCACACCATTGTACTTAATCAGCCCAGTTCAATTTTGCATTTTGATAGCTGAATCTTCAAGTAGAGAAGTAATATTTTTATCTGCATTGTGATGTTTTAGATATTGGAGCTACTAGCTGAAGTAGCTGTATTGGAAGAAGAGGTTGTCTGGCTTGAAGAACAGGTTGGTCTATATCAGGAAGCTGTTCACATATCCTCCGAAAGGAGCACGGACGACTCACCAGGTTCATACATTGAATCGTCAGTTGGAAGTTCTAGACAAAGACACTCAAGATCCTTGTCACAAAATGATTTCAATTTGAGCTCATTAGCTACACGCCCTTCAGCTTCTCTTGCGAGAAGTGCATCTACAAGAAAACTATTTCCTTCTGAATCTGTCTCAGAAGGCACGAGGATTAATGGAAAACTAACTACCTGTAAACCAAATTTGTCGTCCGAATATGGATTAAGAATCAAGAATCGATCTTGTTTCAGTTCTTCCGATCATAAACTATCTTCGGAAAAGAAAAACCCTGTAATAAATGACGCGGAAAAGAAACCTACAGTAAAGCCTGAACCAATAAGCAAAATTGCAAGTCCCAGGAAACTGCAGCAGGTACTTTCCAATTTGCAATGTGATAAACAAAGAAATGCACGATTTGTACGCACCATTGAATAGGATTGGACTGTACTAGTTTCGTGTTCAAAACAAGCTATAAAGTCTCGGCCTATGGATAGACATTCAATTCTTAATGTGATTGTACTCTTTCAGTGTAGAATTGTGGAGCCAGCACAAGAGAGTTCAACTAGTTCGTCAGATGACATAGTGACTGATGCAGAGAGCCCGGCAAACAAAATCTCAGAGGACGTACTAAAGTGCTTGTCCAGCATTTTTCTAAGGTTGAACAAACTGAAAGGGAAAACAATGGATTCAGAATCTTTTTCTTCACTTGTATCTAAAGCATTTAGTAAGAATAATGTGGAATCAGATTTTCGAGATCCTTATTGTATATCTTCTGAATTTAAGAAGAGGGACATCGGCCCTTACAAACATCTTTGCACAATTGAAGCTGGATCAGTTGATCTCAACCGTAAATCAAAGGCATCATTTTTGATCCGTAGATTAAAGTAAGGCCTGTGATGGTTCTATTTTTGGTTTTGAGAAGATGAAATCATATTTTACTAACTTTTTCCAACAAAAATTCAGGCTCCTCCTTGGCAAGCTAGCGTCTGTCAAGTTAGAGGGTTTAACGCATCAACAGAAGCTCGCCTTCTGGATTAACACCTACAATTCCTGCATGATGAATGTAAGTTTGCTCAAAACGACTTTTTTCTCAAGGATCATGTTTTCCTTGGACTTATCCGATAACTTAACAAAAGTCATTAAAGGAAAATGTACCCGTGCTATTAATGTTTTTTCAGGCATTTTTGGAGCATGGAATTCCTGACAGTCCTGAAACGGCTGTAGAACTAATGCAAAAGGCAAGACTTCTCCAATCACTCCATTAATCCATACTTTCTTAACTTTGCTAATGGTTTTCTGATCGTCTCACGTGTTTTTCTTATTATGTACACTAACGAAAACTGTTCCTGCTAGGTCCAGTCGAAACACATGATGGTGAACAAAAGTAATGTTATTTATCATTATGATAATGGAACATCGGTGATGTGACAATCCATTATTTCTCACATCTCTCTCTCTCTCCCCTTCCCTTCTCTTTCATAAAAATTGAAGTGTCTAATCTCATTATTCTATATAAACTACCACATCACCAATATTTTATCATTATAATGTTAAATAGCATTATTCGGTGAATAATCATCAATGGCCAATCTGATTTTAAGTTCACAGTCCTACATAATCATTAAAACTTGACAGCAATCTGAAAATTTTCAGAAATTCTTTAGCCTTTTTGAAGATACTACGGAAATTAAATACTCTCATACTACCTGGCGATTCAATTAATTTTTACCACACATTTTACTTCAATTGCTGTGCTTGAACTCCAGAGTTTCCTGAAATTCTACTATGCTTCTTGCAGGCAACTATAACTGTTGATGGACATTTGCTAAATGCAATTATGATTGAGCACTTCATCTTGAGATTACCATTTCACTTAAAATATGTAAGTTTTCTTCACTTATTTTTCTCTGCTACTCATTTTTTAAAGCTCTATATAATTATTTGTTTTGGAAAATATTTTGTATAAATTCAAGAATATATGTAAACTGCTAATCCCTTTTATAGACATACAAAAAATCTACCAAAAACGACGAAATGAAGGTTCGTAGCACATTTGGCTTAGAGTGGTCCGAACCACTGGTCACATTCGCACTCTCCTGTGGAAGTTGGTCATCCCCTGCTGTAAGTTCACTATGCTGCTTGTTGAGTCAACATAGGTAGATCATTTAGTAGCTTCAATTATTTCCATAGAACAATAATTTTATGAAATGCGTATGGAAATTCGATCTCGGTTCACTTAAATTTTTCAATCACACGGTGAAAATTTGTTAAAATAACATGTGAAATGTAGTTCAGATTCCCAATGACATTTATGATTTATATCTTCTTTACTTTTGTCGAATCTAGTATTGTACAACATAAGAATCACGTCCCAATGTTTTTTATTCATGCTGTAACTGTTTAATTTTTTTTTTCCCCCAATATTTTGTTGGTATTGAACATATAAATCATTGATACTTTCGATGGAAAAATTTATAATCAAATTCTCCTGATATTGTTCCATTTGATGTGTAAATTTTCTTGAATTAAGGTGAGGGTGTACACTGCATCTCACATTGAAACTGAGTTGGAAAGGGCCAAAAGAGACTATTTACAGGCAGCAGTTGGGATTTCACCAGCAAACAAGTTAATAATTCCAGAACTACTGGACTGGTATCGACTCGACTTTGCAAAGGACCCGGATGCATTGCTCGACTGGGTTTGCCTTCAGCTACCGTATGAACTCAGGAATCAGGCAGTAAAATGTCTCGAGAGAAGAGGAAAACAACCTCTTTCTACATTAGTACAGGTTATGCCATATAATTACAGTTTCAGGTACCTTGTATACCGATAGATTTTTTCTCCAAAACCTTGGCATTTGAACTTCTCGAGGCACTTTAGTTGGAGATTATATACTTAAAGAGAAATACACTATGCAAATAAATATAATCTACATTTTTTTAGTAACATTAATAAATGAAATTTGGCAATGCTGATTCTTGATCATTGCTGAGTACATCAAAATGGTTATATATCATTTCACAGGCTGATATGATTATCATTAATCTTGTTCATTCACCTGATTTACTTTCTTGAGTTCGAATTTGTTGATATGATGTGAACGATAATAAATTCTATCTATCGTCTATTGAGTAATTCAAACGTTTAAGCAAGATTCAATATGAATTTCGAAGTTTTAACTTCTCTCTTCGAGAAATTAATTTTTTTTCTTTTTTTTTTTTTTTAAATCAAAGTCACAATTGAATGATTCTTCAATTCTTCCATTACGGACCGGAAAAACAATTATTGAAATCTCGTCACTCTTCTTATTATCTGCTATGGCATGTGTTGATTGCTTAGATTTTGTGATTTTTATTTAAAATTCATACTAAAATATGAATGCCTACGTTGTGATGTAGCAAAAGGCACGCCAAAAGTTCGTTGATTACATGAATATTTGAGAATTTGGGAATCAAATATTTGTTGGAAAAAACTAGTAAGACTTTCTCACTCCTATCTTATTTTTTGATGAAGACATGAACCAATCAAACGAAAAATTTAATTGCCTCTAGATAATCAAAGTGTGAAATTAATTATAAAAATTACAAAAAGCACAACATAAACATGCTTAACCCGTTGAGCCATGTCCACTCACGGTCGAGCCCCTTGGTCCATCTTCAAATGGTAACATTGAATGCACGGATCAAATCAATGGTTGCATCACTAAGGTAAATTTTGTTTTCTTAGAACTTTAATCATATTGTACGAATTATTAATATACAAAAATTGGAGTTGTTGAAACTTCGTTAAATATATATTCACTGCACACAAATTATCATATTGCACTTACTTCCAAGTTCCAGCACCTAGTTGTTCCTAGTCTCGAGATTTTGATGATTGTAGAAGCGATTTTATATATTATAAGCATTTTCTAAAAGGTCACAACTCTTTGGTCGAGTTTTAATATTTAGCCAACGCTTGGCTACATTTTTTAAAACTCATTTTTCTAAAATTCATTTTTAATCACATTCTCCAATAAAATAATTTTACATGTAAATTCCAAAACGTTTTCTCATTTCTTAACCACATTCACCAAAAAAAAAAAACTATTCAAAAACACATTTTCTCCCCCAAAATGCGACTCAAACAAGGGCTCAACTTCCAACAAAGCAAACAGAAAATGTAGTGAAAATAAGAAAATCGAACCGAAAATATGTAAAATACAGCATACAGAAAAAGTGGTGGTCTCCTATAAACATACAAACAGAATTAACAAGATATAAAAANAAAAAAAAAAAACTATTCAAAAACACATTTTATCCCCCAAAATGCGATTTTTTTTGGGGCTCAACTTCCAACAAAGCAAACAGAAAATGTAGTGAAAATAAGAAAATCGAACCGAAAATATGTAAAATACAGCATACAGAAAAAGTGGTGGTCTCCTATAAACATACAAACAGAATTAACAAGATATAAAAATGCCACACCCAAGCAAATGATATCGGCTCCACCCCTGCAAAACCCAGATAAATATAAAATGGACATAGGACGACCGAGGAAAATTTGAAGAAAAAAATTTGTTTGCAGTGGCACCCTGTAAGGAAGAGCGAATTGCCACCTTGAATCAGGAGTGTGTAGCTAGTATATTGACCTCAGCCAAACGGGGAAGGGACTGGCCCAGCAATTGAATCTGATCTTTTAATGCTGCCCATGCCACAGATGATGCAGCCAGGTGCTGACAGTGCAGAGAATTTGGCGCCACAAAGATCACAAACATCGTATCCAATTGTAGATAAACGGCTAAGTGTAGCCGCACAGAATTGGGAGGGATCTTCTAATGGATCAATAGACTTGTTGGACAAGCCCCTCTGAACACACATGTCAATCAGACTTCTCAACTCGTCTTGCTTCCCAGGAGGTGCTTTAGAGAGTAGTAGTTCAAGCATCTGCTTAGCATAGGCAAAATTCCGCACATCCATGTTCCTTTTGATGGCAGTTCGAATACAATTTATCCTGTGCTTTGCAAGAAGAGGCAATGAACCCAGATGGCGTGACAATCTTGCCATCTCGTCTTTTGCACTAATTGCGCTAGGACCTTGAACTTTCTGCAGTCGGTTTATTTCCTGTGGTGGAATGCAAAGGACAGAACAATAAGAAGTCAACATAATGATGCAAACGAGAAAATTCTCAGACCAAAAGCTGAGGCTGTGTACTAGATCGGGTGTAAAATTATTCTCCATTCAACAGATACCAGACTATCATCACGTGTTACTTGCTATTTTGGATTTCATATGACCATTCTCCCCAGGTGATATGATCACATGCCAACTGAGAATCTAGGTACTTTTGATTATAATTGTTTGCTCACAAAAGTGATGGGCCTCGTAGGAGGTTTTAAATTTTATAGCCTGGCACAATCCAAACCCATTCTTATGGGGGATTCCTGTGGTTTACCAAGGTTATTGCTACAGGAGGAGGAAAGGAAAGCACTCAAACTTCTCTGCCAGACACTTCAATCTTCAGAATGGTTTTCAAATTTTTAGTTTTTGGAGGAGAGGGGGAAGGGGAAGGGAGGCATGGCCTGATATTTAGATCCAGGAGCTGCTAAGCTTTGCATGTTTGGTCGTGCTTAAAAGTAAGACACAACTACTTCTAAGTTACTTACATTACCAATGATGATTTTCAAAAGTTACCATTTTTCCAACAAAACTAAATATAAAATGAACTTTTTAAGCACAGCCAAAAATGCCAAAGCTGATTTCACCACTCGTGAGGATTAATTATTTAAAAAAGGGCACAGAGAGGAGATAACCTATATTCTGACAGACACTGAACTAGGGGGCCAATTTAGAAAATCTCAGATGTTCGAACTTTTCAAAACTCCATGGACATGCAGAAGAGAAATGATATCCCCACTTTGGACCAAGAAAGAACTTATACTTGTTCAACTAACAATTAAGATGAAGAAGGGTCAGGAACGACGTGTGTCTTTATGATAAACAGATCCATTTTGCAAGTTCGTTATTATGGGTAGTTCCTATAAAGGATCGGACTTCTTTATCCGAATAGGTTCCTGGTCAGTCAATCAAGATTCGCCATCAAGAGTGGGAAGAGCATTTAGGTTTCTGACAGATGAGGACCAATTTAGAAAGTAGATGCATCCTCTAGGACTATGCTAAAGACCATAGGGAAGTATGATTTTAATTTTGTCTCCAGGTGACAATGAAGAGGATTGTACTCGTGCAATATTTGGTTCATGATAAAGCAATTCAACTGTGTTTCAGTTTAACACACACATAACTATAATACCTGAAGAAGGGTGACAGCAATCTTGTATTGGGCACAAATTGTGGCTTGAGCCTTTATGTCTGCACCACGAGATTGATCCTTGGCTAATGCTAGGAAACCCTCGTCAAAACAGGATAATGCATCTGAAAGCTGATTTTGCTCCAGATGGGCAAGTCCAGTCTTGAAACAAAATGCAGCAGCAGCCCCACGAGGAACCTGTAACAAGAAAAGGCCAAAATGTTGATGGAAAAGACAAGAAATTCATAATATGCTACCAACTCAAAAGTGCTACGATCTCAGAGTATCAATTTCTGTGTAAACTGCATAATGTAGTTTCAAACACAGAGATCTAATATATGTATAATTCATTTTCCTACTTGGGTTGGGCTCAGCATGGAGATTGTCTCCGTTAGAGTGAACCTTGTATCAGGGTTATTTCTAGCCAAAATTATTTTCCAAACATTGACATCTTGCACCCACATACCAAGTGCTACTAGATGAATACTACAAGGATTTTTTTTTTTTTTTTTTTGAAAGGTAATCAAGTATTTTATTAATCATTGCATAATACACAGGAAGTGTATTATCAATTTAAATCGGAAAGTAACAACATGAAATTAAGCAGCCTATCTATATGTCTAATAGCCTCAGCACTAAACCAAGTATACAATGTAAAATAAAACAATTCTCTAATCTTCTCTATTGTCCGTGATTGGCCTTCAAAACAACGGCCGTTCTACAAGGATTTTTCAGAGAGCAAAATAAGAGGAATAAAACGAAGTCAGATTTACAGTGCACACACGGCAGTTGATGAATTCATTATGGAATAACAAATAATTCAAAAACAAATTTCCATGAATGCACAGAGGTACATTAAAATGTAGATGGCAGTTATAATTCATTTCCCACTTGAGTTGGGTTCAGCATGGAGATTGTCTCCATTAGAATGAACCAAGTATTAGGGTTATTTCTAGCCAAATTTATCTTCCAAACATTGACATCTTGCACCCATATATCAAGTGCAATCCTTCCGCGTGCTACTAGATGAATACAACGATTTTTCAGAGAGCATAATGAGAGGAATAAAACAAAGTCAGTTTTACCGTGCACACACAGCAGTTGATGAACTCAGTATTAAATAATAAATAATTCAAAAAAGAATTTCTTTGAATGCATACAGAGGTGCATTAAAATGTACATGGGGGTTATAATTCTATTTTTCAAACTCTGTTATCGAACTCTGTTATTAGGATCATGAAGAATGGTAAAAAACTAAAATTCTATAGATTAGCAATTACTAAACAAGAAAAGAAAGGCCAGGATAAATGTCATATATAAGCTCCGTTGTTCTATATACTACTAGCAGGGAAACAGAAATAGACGTATTCACCTGCCCAGGACGGACAGCTTTTGGAGAAGCTGGAAGTGCAGAAGTTTTTCCTGAGATTTCAGATCCTGGAGGTTCAAGAGCACTGAGATCAAGGGGCTGACTAGATATGGGAACCTGCGGAGTCATCTGAATCTGAGGCTGTGGTAGAGCAGCAGATTGAGGCATGGATTGGGGCGGAATTCCACCATCTGGAAGCCCAACAGGCTCGTACATAACTGGCTGTTGCGCAGTTTGTGGGGGTATCCCACCACTGGGTATAGTATCAGCTGCAGCTATATTAACCTGGTTAGCTGGGACATTGTTGCTTCCAGCTCCTTGAGGATTTGGACCTAGCCTTGAGAGGATGGTCCCAGGGGGAGGAAGTGATGCTGCAACTTGAATTGATGATATAGTATCCTGGAAGAAGTCCTCCGGGATTGGACCTGCTGTGACTCCACCACCCGTTACCGTAGGAGCAGGCTGTGATGTGGATGCAGGTTGAGCCAATGAGTTGGTTCCAAAAGGATCTGAAGAAACAGAAACAACGGGAGCTGTCACAGTTCCAGAGGTTGTAGGAGCAGGTTGAGGTACAATTAGGCCTAGATCTGCGGATGCACTAGTTAATGACTTGGTCCTACTCATTGGAAGGCCCAACTGCTTCGTGGCTTCTTTAATTTTATTTAGATCCACTGTAGAAGATGCAACTGGTTTGTCTCGAATTCTAATGTGTAATCTTCTTGTTTTTGAAGTTCCTTCCTCATCGCTGCTGCTACCATCGGCAGCAGCACCATATAGTGATTTCTTATATTCTTCCTCAGCTTTCGCCTGAGCATCTACAGCACTGGAACTGGAAAATTGTTGGGACAGAGTTTCTAGACCCATCAAGGAATCGCCTTTAGATTCACCATCAGGTGCCCCTTTAGGCTTGTTTGACGCAGTTGTAGCAACAAATGCCGGAAGTCCATTTGCCTTGACACCACCACCATCAGCTTTAAACGATTTCACTAAACTACCTTCTCTCACTTCAACAACGTTACCTCTTCCTTTGATTATACCCAAATAAACACCGATGTGATCAGTAACAATGGATGGGATTGTTCCATCATCAGTTCTCATGTAAGGCATCACCTCTGCAGCCAGTTCCCACTGAGGTATGCTCTTCAGGTTGGTGGGTGTCTTGATTTCCCAGTTCCCACCACCCCATTCAGGTCCTTTAGGAACCATACTTTCAGCAGCAAAGTTTGCAAATATGCCTTGGGTCCACCCAGTAGAGCGTACTCTTAAAATCCTCTCACAGTATCGCCTCAAGTCTGAATCAGCCCCCTCTTCTTCTAACTTCTGAGCAAGACGCCGCATTGCACTAGGATTAAGGTGGCATATAAAAAGATCAAGCACGCTTTCATAATCTGCTACAACTTCAAAAGTTTCTTTTGCACTGTCAAACTGACCATATCTGCAGTTTCACACATTATTCCCAGATTATGAAGTGAGGAAAGGATCAAAAGATGAAACGTGGTAGTAACAAACTGAGGCTAATTTATCTATACATTTCAGTCAATAGGATCTAAGCTTTTCCACTCATGAAATATGTAAACTATTCAAATCGGTAAATTGGACTTGAGGATCTTTTTGAATAATAGATACTGCCACACATAAATGAATGGTATTTAAGGAAATACCAAAAGAGATTTGGACCCATTTACACCAAAATAAGGCTAAAGCAACAAAAAGGTAATTCCTCATATCCCCATTTTCAGACTTGAAGATCTAATCTGCAGTACACTGCATGCAGACATACTAGAAAGAATGAAGTTGGCGGAGAGCAAGGAACAATTGACTATTCAATTTCCTATTTCCACTATAAGGATTAACTAGATATTTGAAATGATTCCCCCAAGGGAAATCAAAAGACAGACTTTGTTATTAACTATGTTACCTTGATATGGGTGGTGTACATGTGAACTATGGGTATGTGTCCACAAAAACAACTAAATTTTGGATAATGTACACAACAAATATTAATATTTTTAACCTATATCTTCCATTTAATGCTTAAGGATATAATGATGTGCAATATAATCAAAACTGCTCAAATAGTTAAGCAATAATTAATCATCCTTGATGTGCTTTCAAAATTTATGACAGATGCAAAATAACATACATGTCCCATACCCTTGTCCGGAGCAACGGGTCTCTAGCTTGGGTACTTCAGAATTGAGAAGAGTTGGAGAAATATGGATTAACAACAGAGCAAGTTACAGTAACATCCCCTGATACTACTACAATGACACCTTTCAGTTTCAATTTTCAAAAAGAGAACTCCCCTATCGGGCCAAAAAGAAAATGCATTTTACATTTTACACTTTTGTCTTTACACTAGGTTTAATCTATTATTAAATGATACTTCTTTAAAAACATCTTATTTTTTATTAAGATGGGAGCAAAAGACATGGGTATATCTCAATAATTTTGTCAAGATTAATTTTTTATTTTAAAATCAAACAAATCGATCCAATTTCTTGACCTGAATAAAGGGAAAAGAAAAGAGAGAAACTTCGAACCATTTTTGATATCATCCACAAGAGTAGTTTAATTTCTTAAGCTTCACTAAGTATAAATGTTATGCCTAGAAAAAGACACATATATTAAAGAAGATAGTACTGAATCAAGAGAGAGAAAACTCAATCATATCTCACAATATTATTGCAAATTTCAGAATGCATATTCAAAATATTACCATTGTGTTCATAAATATACAATAAATGAAAAGGATAAACTTGCATTAACATTATTCATAAAATTCATCCAAAAAAGTAAACATATATGAACAACGAACCACGAATGAGAAGTTTCAGTAGTTTAGATTGTGTTTTTCTTTGCCTTTTTCAGATAAAAATTTCGGATCAATTATGTTTTTTTTTTTAAATAAAAAGTTAATTTTAATTTTAATTTTTTTTTACACAAAAGTAAGATTATTGAAATGTAATTACTTTAT
>CAIGRQ010139413.1:0-16328 GCA_903798375.1 Fraxinus sp. D2006-0159
CATTGAAGAGATGATTATGAGATCTTTATGCAGCTTGATTGATTTATTGACTTAAAAAAAAGACTTTTTCGCTTGTTATGAGATCTTTATGCAACTCCAACCATTTTGCATTTGAGTTTTTGTTACTTTTTTTAAAAATTTTCGAAACTTCCAACTTATAGAGTGTTGTGTTCCTCAAATGAAGTTATGTCCCATGATTATTTAATGGAATTGAAACACAATCACAAAAAGATAACATGTAGAAGAAAATCACTCGCACCATGGATCCGTTCATAAGATCGGTGTTTCGAATTTGTTTGAGTGTTCGTCACTTTTTGAATATCGTCACTTTTAATAAAACAATGTCAATGGACCATGAATGCTACAACTCTTCAGGACCCAACCCATAGGAATAAGGAACCAAATTTATCGCTGAATTGTTTCATACTTGGCCAAATGTTAAGCATTTATGTGGACAACTGTTGCATGACTTTTCAATTGTCTTTTTCAACTCATTTATTTCACATTTCCAAAAAAAAGAGATTTTCCAAAGAGGAAAAGAACATCAACGTCTGTACCATGAATATGTGAAGTGGTTTTTCCCTTCTTCAAAGTTAAGAGATCCAAGCGACGTGCCCTAATAGTGCATTTCGCGTTTTTTTTTTTTAAGTCAAAATTTTTATTTACGTGGAAGCTCGGTGGTCACACTTTGTGACATGGTAAAATTGGTCATCTAGGAAAATAAAGAATGAATCATGCTACATGTACAATATTGATTGACAACACTAGATGACAAAATTCTATTTGACATCATCTTATCCATTCATTTAAAAAAAAAACTGTTTTGTACATCACATACTAAGATTTTGACAACATTTGACTGTCAACCAATATTGTACACTTAGATTTATTCTTTTGGAAAACATTTGGTTTTGAAATTGCAGAGAACTTTTTGATATATAATTCTAAAATTTAATGACATTCGACAAATCAACTTTAATTATAGTGGGGAGTGCACATGTTATAACTTGTATCATTGTTCCAGCACCATTATGTTGTTGGCCTAATTGTTTATTTCAGCCGCTACAGAAATTATTGAGTCTGCAAAAGCACTTTTTGAATTCAAAATCCCACCAATTAAAACATAAGTTACAATTTGAATTATGATGTTTTTAACTTGTGTTAAAACTAAAAACTAAGTCAAAAACATAAAATTCAATAGATTTTTATAACTTTATTTTTATGTTACAACATTCCCACATGCATTTTCCACTCTCACAACCAATTAATTTATAGAAAAAACGAAAGCACATACGTAGATTTATTTCTAGATAATTAAGAAGGAAAACAACTTAGGAGTTAATGCAAATGATGAGAGGGATGGGGAGGTAGGTATTTTGATTTGGGTGGGTTGAAAAACCTTCTAGGAACAGTAGGGATGTGGGGAAGTTTAGGAACAGGAGGAGCTCTTGGGATGGTAACTGAATGTCCGTTACTCGGTGGAGAATTTGGGACGGGAGGAAGTGGCGTCTTTGAAGGCGGCATTGATTTTTCAATAGGAGAAGGAGGTGGCTTCGGAGAAATAGGAGCTATACTAGGAGGATTTTGTTGGTAAGGTGGTGGTGCATTTTCAAATTTGGGAACTGGTGGTGGAGTAAAAGGTTGTTGAAGTTTTGGTACTGGAGGTGCAAGGGGTGTTTTTATAATTGGACTTGGAGGAGCATTTGGCCTCTTGGAGGAGGGAACATGTGGTGCAAATGGATTCCTATTTGTTGGAGCTGCCGAAGGAGGTGTCTGAGCATAGGGAGGAGGAGAAAGTGGTGGTGCAGGAACGGGAGGGCTTATGGGGCTTTCAAATGTCGGAGGTGGCGCAAGAGTAGGATAAGATCCTTTTACTGGGGCTGGAGGAATTGTTGGTGGGAGTGATTGAATGGGTGGTGAAGATGGATCTTTGCATACTGGAGTTGGTGGTGGAACTGAATACTGATGCACTGGTGGAGGGGATGATTGAGTGGGTGGTATAGATGGATCAATTGGTCCTGGAGCTGGAGCTGGAGCTGGTGTCGAATGTTGAATTGGCGAAGTTGCTGATTGAGCAGGCGGCAAAGAAGGAGGCAGTGACTGAGTGGGTGGTAAAGAGGGATCTATGGACCCTGGAGCTGGCGCAGGTGGAGGAAGAGCCTGCAATGGTGGTGAAGCATACTCGACTGGTGGTCCTGGAGGTGGTGACAATTTCGGTACATATGTTATATTAGGTTGCCCAAAGAATTTGTATATGATGAAAGGCCAAAAGAAGGCTGATTGGCATGTTCCAGGAGAGAATTTTAGCTTTTGTGTAACATCTGCTGTTTGTGTTCCATTATCTTCAGATCTGATGATTTTCATCGAGGCAGTCTGGGCTGTTTGTATAGGACACGGAGCACCTGATGCATTGTGAAGCTTTGCCAAGCATCCTTGTACAGTCGTTTCATCATCTGAAATCTGATTACAGAGAGTTATGTTAAAGTTTCCTTCTCGATCCACACTGCCATTTCCCATCGTCTGCATTTCTCCATTTGTGGACTTGCAACTGATAGCAACCTTAAGCCCTGGGGAAAAAATGCTATTAGTTGTCAACAATTACCCTATATTGAGAATTAGTAACCTTAATTTGATCACGAAGAGCAATAAATTCGCAGAAAGAAAATAAACATAAGAACAAATAAGATTTACAGAGGTTCGTCTTAACGTGAGGTTATCTTCTTTCATCGCTACAGTATTTCACTATGATGAAAAGAAGTTTACAAAAGAAAAGCGCACACTCTATCTTCTCTAATATCTCTCGCTCACTTGACGGTGATACAAAATCCTAACGACGACTCCCTGTGTATAAGATAAATTATGGCAAAATCGAAATTACAAGTGTGAAATTCCTGAACTGTCCTTACAAAATTTTGATCGATCCGTGTATTGGTTTTGCACGGTGACAATGGCTCCAAAACATAACACCCCGACTATGAAAAAGAAACATAGGCAGAGGGTGGAAAAGAAGACGCACCTAAAGATGCTCGGTTACTGTCAAATTCTTGAATGATGCAGTCAGTGCAATCTATGAATCCAACTATCTTGACTGTCATATTCTTGCCATTGCAGATGGTTAATGTTAACAAGAAGGAGAGCAAAAGCCCAGAAAGTCGGACCAAAACCCCCATCGAACTGAGTAAGAATGAAACTCTCTTCAAAATGTGAATATTTTGTTGTCTATTGAGGATGATGACTGATGAACGTTATATAATGCACGAGGAATCTGTAGAAAAAGATTGCAAATTTGTCCATTTATTGTCAAGGTCCCTTTTCATTTAAAACTGCCACCAATTTTCACGGCTCATACTGGACGAACTTGTACCATTTAGATTTTCTAGTATACCTACTTCCCGTATATGAATGACAGCCACCATAACTTTGCTTTACTAGAAATAAATTGCACCTTCTGTTAGGTGGATCACACAAAAAGAAATATAGAATCAATTAGTGTCATCTTTAAGTTGATTAAGCTCAAAGAAGCAACAAGAATTTCACTTGGAATTAGTTCGAAATCTTTGGAGGCTGGAGCAGACAGCGTTTTCAATAAGTTCACGTATTTGATGTCACTCGTAAATCCTTTCTAAACCCGGTTTTTTGACTTTTTAACCAGTATGTCACTGAAATCACATTTGGTATACATATATATAGGTAAAACCATGATTTTGAAAGTTAATAACCTCTTCTATGACATTTTAATCCATGCCGGCAGAACTCGAATTCAAGATCTTTAGGTCACAATATTTAATCACTCATCTCATTAAGTTGGTCAGTGTTATTCGTCCCCTAAAATGTGTTGTTGACTCCCGTCTCTTCAACTTAACAGAAAATTCCACATGGAGTGACGGAATATCACCTGCCAAACACCCCCGTTAAATTGACTAACTGGAATTCATCACCCCAATTCTCAAGACATTCCTTCTCAAGAGAACCCTCAACCCTAAACCCTTAAGGGGTAATTCCCAGTGTGAAATAAACTGACCAATTTCGCTTAATCTCCACCACCACTGGAAGCTCCGGCGCAAGGCCTATTCGAAGGACAGATATGAGATTGTTTATTCTTCTCATGCTGCGATCAAATGTTTCTCACAAATACCGCCCGCTGATCAACAATAACAGCTGCTGATAGAAGTAGAAGAAGAAAATGAAGAAATGTATGTATTTTAGAGGCTGTTTTCTAACCTTAATGAAGCCACTCTGAATAGAGAACCTGGTAAATCTTATATTCGAGAAATGTCGATTTTTTTCTGCACAGTGTGAGAAAATGTTGGACTTGTTTGGGTTTTGAATCTTTGGGTAATGAGTTGAGGCTTCTCTTAGAAGAAGCCTTTTTATTATTTTGTGTCACTATCCTGGCTTCTCTTAGATAAAAGAAGGGCTATGGTGTCAAAATCTTCTCTCTGTTGCGTTATTATATTTTTTGCCCAATTCTAAATTTACCAAAAAGTTATGATCAATTGAATATCTGGTGTGCCCAAATCTATCTTTAAATTAACTTTAGACCAATCCAATTGGGGCATGTTTAGTGGGACTCATAACTAAAAACTGCAGTCGCATTCTTGTTTATAGGTTGGCGTTGGGATCCTTGCAATTCCTGCAGTGACACAAGAAGCTGGATTTTTGGCATCTGCTGTTACCTGCATTTTCTGCTGTGAATGCTATCCCATTCCAACCACCGGGTTGGGTGGTGGCGAAGGGGGGAAGGAAGCAAAAAAAAAAAATGCAGAAGGCAGCAAGAGGAAGATGTAATCACTCATTCCGGCACAACTTCAAGAATGAAGAAAAAAGGCACCACAATTCTCCAACAGATAGATACATTTTCATGCCCACACCTGGACTTCGGGTCACGAGTGATGCACAATCTAACAACATTGGTCCTTCCAAATAGATGTAGTTTAGGTCTGGTTTGAAGAGGTTTTGACAGTGAACTATATTTGGCTGTTGTTTAGTGCAATTTTCTATTGGTCATAGAATGTGTTCCACATGTCATTTAACCATCATGGATGAATGTATGGCCAGCAGTTTTTGAATGAATGGTTATATTCCATCACTTTTTTGTAGCTGTTTTGAAGGTTTTTAAAGTGATCTGGCATCCATGTGTTCAATTTATTAGAATTGACAGTATCTCATCAATGTTCAAGGTTCTCTGCCAATCACACTTTGCAGCATCACAAACACCTTGTTAAGATTTGGAGTTCCATCTTAAAAGGTCAACCTTATTTAGAGTAGCCCAATCCTTTATAAAAATGATGTTGACACAGATTAATTAATAAAGATCTTGGACTACTCCTCTTAACAAGGTTGACATTTTAAGATGGAACCCTAAATCTTAACACAGATATATCTATTCCATTTTATTTCACACTTTCCAGAATCGAAAATTTGTTGTCATCTCATATCTGTATTGAGGCTGAGAAACAGATGATATTAATTTATAAATTGTTCATATATTAAATCAAAGGTTACATTATATTGATAATAATGAAACCAATTGAGTTTTTTTTTAATCCAAATAAGGATGAAATGACCTTAGGAACTGAAAATCAAGAAGCGGGCAGTGTGAGATAAAACAGTTGTTGAGAGGGAAAAGAGAAGGAGAAGGGGGTTTTGATGGTGGTTCGAGTTTGATTTTATAGAGCACAACAGCATCTGATAAGCGATGAGGGCTTTGAGCTACAATCAGATAAGCGACTTGCAATTAAGGGTGGCCTTGGAGTGATGAGGGACTTGAGCTACAATCTCATATCTGTCCTTCGAGGAGGCCTTGCGCCGGAGCTTCCAATGGTGGTGGAGATTAAGCGAAATTGGCCAGTTTATTTCACACTGGGAATTAAGGGTTTACAGTTGGGGGTTCTCTTGAGAAGGAATATCGTGAGAATGGGGGTGATGAATTCCAGCTGGTCAATTTAACGGTGGTGTTTGCCACATGATATTTTTTACTCCACGTGGAATTTTCTGTTAAGTTGAAAAGACGGGAGTTGAGTGTTGGATGGGTAACTATAAGTAAAGATGAGTGTTCAGTAACCCGTTTAAGTTTAATGAGTAAGTGATAACAAGTTTAAAATTGAGTGAATGTTAATTAAATTAACTCTTTCTTTTAATGAAATTTTACGTAAATAGTCGTTCCTACTCTCTCTTTTCTGGAGACTAGTGGGGAGAACGTGGGTTGCACGTTATTGTTAAAATTCATTTATAAACAGTGTGCAGGAAAATGCAAAAACAAAAAATTTACATCTTAATTTATTATAAAAACGTTAAGGAATTTCAAAAAATGAATATGTATCTCAATGTTATATATATAAAAAAAGTCATGGAGTCATGCGCACACGGAGTCAAATCTCCATGCAACACAGAGGATTTTTTTTTTAATTTTATTTTTGTGGCATTTGAAACCTATCAAACTCAAACAAATTATATGATATTTAATTTACTACCCTTGTATATTTGTGAGTTCCTATCTAAGTTTCTCCCTTTATATTTATATTTTTTACATAACGTTCACAATCATACACCATAGATATTCCGTGCTTAACTGAGACACGAGCTGTGCCTCCATGTCACACGGAGACATGGCCCGTGTATCCGTGCCTAACGGGAAACATTTTTTTATATATACTATACACGTTTTCCTCAGTAAAAACCTCTATTATCCATCATATGTAAAATTTAAATAACCACTTTTGCAAGAAACAATCACAGTTAGAAGTTAAACAAGAAAATCAAGTAAGACATCTGCTGAACTAATTCATGCAAACGCCAGATGTCACACAGAATGGAATCAATTATGGGTGCAGAAAAAAATAGCAAAAAGCTTACAGGGGAAGAACCCAAAATATATATCAATGGCATAGAGCCCATAATCATCTTGAGGCACTACTATTTCACTACTATCATCTAATTCCTCCGTGTATCCTGAAGAAAGCACAAAAAAGAGCAAAAATGAAGTTAATATTTTATTAAAATAGAAAAAAAAATCAAATTTGAGAAACTTCCACACAACAAAAACAAGTTTTGGGATTGTAGATGGAGAAGAGCTTTCTTTTGAACTCCAAGTTAGCTAGGAGGATCCGAACCCATACCCGGGTCTGGCACCCGGATTTTTTACTCTTGGAGTTGAGAATCGTCCTAGCAATACCCGATACAAGAAGGATCGGGTCCCGGTCGGCAACATCATCAGAGTTGGAGCTCCGAATTCCAGTGGAAAAGCATCGGAAGTCCCGTAGCATTGTGGTAAGGTGGAGTATTTCGGGTTCGGTTCTTGCAATGAACGGTTTATGAAGGAAAGCGCAAAAGTTGACAATCTTGTGATATGGACATAATTGGAATGGAATGGAGGAGTACAGAGGTATGGAATGGAGGAGTAAAGAGGTATGGTTGGTTGAGTGGAAAAATGGAGAAGACGGAGTGGTTGATAGGAAAAAAAAAAATGAAATATGACAACGGGAAATCGCGACATGTGGTGTGCCCTTTCTTTGCCTATTTTATATTGTAGTGAAATGTAGCAATAATCTGTGATTCTTTGTATAATGAAAAGCTGTGCTAAGAAGAAGAACTTGAATTGGTATATTTTTGCAATATTAAACTGTTTCTTTTATATTTTTAACAAGTTTTACCAGTTGATTATTCAGGAAATACAGTAATTTGAGCCTGTTTGAATGCGATAATGGTCAGTTTATTGAAAAGGAGGGTTCTTTGTGTTTGCTAGTAATTCAGGTATGTTATTCTTCTCCATTCTTTGTATTTTCAAAAAAATCTGTTGTATTTTCTTAAAAAGCAGGCTTCTTGTATTTGTACCTTTTACCCTAATCTCGATTTTTACCGCGAGTAGCCAAAGATGTTTAAACTTTTTTAGAAATTAATTTTTGTTTTCAGATTTTTGGATCAGAGTTTGATTACTTTCCAAAAAGATACTTTTACGTGTTTTTCGTTGCATGGTTGTGTTAATAATGTCATGTATTATGAAGTTTGAAAATACCATCTCAAATTCAATCTTGAACAGTACTGTACATGAATACTTGAACACTTGGATAATTAAATGTGATTTTAATATCACGACATGCAAATCTATGGTGCGAAACTTGTGTGATGCATATGAACTTGAAAAAAAAAAAAAAATTGAATTACAAACGTTTGATCTTATTACCACCCCAATTGAACAAACCAATACAGAACTTCACGCTAATCAAAACAGCAGTTAAAACTGGAGGAATTTCCACTTTCTACGTTGCTAGCGTTTTCTTGGCAATTTTTTTTTCCACTCCGAACCAGGGAATTTTATTTTATAAATGGAAATTTTTAATTGCTTTCACCCTTTTAAGTACATGAAATGAAACAAACAAAGTAACCTACTCTGCTACTCATAATTATACCCTTTGGAAATTCTATGGTTGAGGAATGAAAGGAGGGAGAGGAGGGAAGAATCCGAATTTAGGATGTTGGAAAGGAGGAAGGTTGGAGAATGGAGGGCAGGGTTTCTTATAGAATGGTGGGAGTGGTTTATAAATTGGAATTGGAGGTGGAAGTGGCTTTACTATTGGAGGGATGTAAACTGGTGGCTTTGGCTTGTAGATTGGAATTGGTGGTGGTAGTGGCTTTACCACCGGAGGTATGTAAACTGGTGGCTTTGGCTTGTAGATTGGAACTGGTGGTGGAAGTGGCTTTACCACCGGAGGTATGTAAATTGGTGGCTTTGGCTTGTAGATAGGAACTGGTGGTGGAAGTGGCTTTACCACCGGAGGTTTGTAAACTGGTGGCTTTGGCTTTGGTTTGTAGATTGGAACAGGCGGAGGAAGTGGCTTCGGCTTGTAAATGGGGACGGGAGGAGGAAGTGGCTTTGGTTTGTAAATGGGGACGGGAGGAGGAAGCGGCTTTTTGTAAATGGGAACTGGGGGAGGAAGTGGTTTTGTGTAAACTGGTGGGCATGGAGGAAGAGGCCAAGGGTGGCCGAAGTTTTTCAATGGTGGAAAGTAAACCTTAGGGAAGTGTTTCTTCCACGGATGGATTTTTGGCAAATGTGGATACTTAAAAAATGGCCACAAGAAAGCAGAAGTGCACAATGCAGTGGAGAATTTGAGATTTCCATTGGGACCAAAGGTGTGTTTTCCATTGGTTTTCGACTTCAGGACAACCTTGGAGTTCTCGAGGCCATTGTGAGCTGGACATGGTGCTGCAGTTGCACTATGAAGTTGTGCATAACATTCCTCTTTGAGTTTTCCATCTTCAACAATCTCCTCAGGAACCGAAACCTTGAATTTTCCTTCTTTATCAAGCTCTCCAACTCCCACTCTTTTTGTTTCTCCATTTTGAAGCTTGCAATCAATGGTTACCCTAAGCCCTACAAAAAAATGAATGCTTATAATTTAGCTAGTTTGCAGCAAATGAAATCTTAATTTCCTCCATCAACCACGTATGACAGAGAAAAATCAATATCTAAAAACATTTTGCAGTGCGTGAACATGTACATATATTTGATAAAACCCTTTAGTTTTTGAAGCTTGTGAATAAGTTGGTCAAGTGTTAAAAAATTGCAGACCCCCGTTGTGTTTTACATATACGGCGGTTCTATTTATAAACACTGGTTTATCGAGAATACACTGGCTTGGTGGTAAGATGGATTCTACACTACTGGAGAATATCATATTTTTCTATCGATTGAGTGTCAGTCTGGATAGTAATACAATTGGAAGTGCATAAAGAGAATGTATAGTACCTGAAACTGCCTGACTAGTTTTAATGTTATTCTCCTTGCAGTCAGCACATTCTCCCAACCCCACAACCTCTATGGTCTTATCATCCCCATGGCAGAAGCTGGCTGCAAATAACAAGGAAATGAAGAAGCCCAGAAGGGCCCCTCGGCAAAGCGAACGAACCCGCATTGGGACCTTCTAAGGCCGAGCCCGGAAGACAGTAGAGAGGAGAAATGGCTCAAGAATGAATGGCAAGCCCCAGGATAAAGAAGCTTGTTTGGTGAGTATTTAGTGCTAGAAAAGTTTGTTATATATAATGATTTAGGGAAGTAATTTTGTGATGATCACGCCGACAGTGAACTTAATGTGATCACATGAGGTTAGGTTCCATTGATCTTGACTTCTAATCTCTTCAAATGAAACAAAAAATCTTAGCAGAGAAAATGGGGTGTATAAAGGCCATTATTTTCTTTGAAATAATGAGGTTGCAAACCTCTAAATAAAATCTATTTTCCCTTTATGAAATCCATGTTTGCCTTACGAAATCAATCTCGACCCACTTCATCTAAAAGTTTTAAAACGTCCATTCACGTGCAAATCAGATTCATAAGTGCACAATTTTCAGATTCATTTTTTCATCAAAGACATGTCGATCAGAGTCGAATGTTGAACCATTTCGTCTAAAAAAAAAAAAAAAAAAAAAACTTTTTAGGTTTGAAAGTGCCAGCTTCACAGCAGGAATTATGGAAGTTTCATGGGGTTGTATTTTACTTTACAAGTGTTGAGTTATTGCAATCCCACAGTTGGGAAGCAGAAAAGACAAAGAATAATACATTTATATCAACAGCAAAATTTCGTCATTTTTGAAAGCTATAATTCCATGCTAGTTAATGATGGCCGGCACCATTAATTTTGAATGCACATAAACACTAATATTTTGTGTTAAAGATAAAAATGAAAAAAAAAATATTTTTATCTTCAAGTCTCATTATAAAAAATAATTTTATTACTCGTGTGAATGGCCAAAAAACTTGGTTTACTAGTTGATACCGCACGATGTGACTCTCTCGAGCCATTCGGAGTCTATCCTCAAATGTTGTTCGTGCGCATTGTTTGATGTAGTTCCTTTCTCGTGAGATGTTAGATGTTGCTTTTGTCACTCTATTCTTGGAGATTATAATAAGTTGGTCCACGAGCTTTTACGTGTTGGTTCGTATTTTTAGTCTATTTTATTCGATTTTTTCTTTCGCTTGATGTTCACGGTAATGTGTGTAACGAACAATGTCTTGCTAAAAAAAAATAGAAATAAATTATTACTCTAGATTTTAACGTAAATATTAATTTTATTAGTGAATTTGACAAATGGAAATATATTTTTTTATATATAAAATCAATTAATGATATTGAAGCATTTATTTATTTAAAGTGGAAATATAACTGTGTGTGTGTGTGTAAATGCAATTGATGGGATTGAAATTATTTCCTTTTCTTGTGTTGTGTATGGTTGCACCAAACGTAGTTAATGTGTTGAATTATGAAAAGGCTGAATGAGAAGCACCGAAATGTGCATGTGCTTTTACTAGATTGGAAAGATGAAATAGATACTCCAACTAAATAAGTATGCTTTGCATAAATACTTTGGTGGAAAATTCTCAAGAAATCAGATTAAATGATTTAATTGGTCTCTCTCAATAATACTTTCGAATTTCTACTTGGTATTGACGGTAGAAATCAAATTGAGCCTTATTAGAGTTGGAGACGACATGACCGATCTCTTACATATAGTGGACATCAGATATCTTATTCATCGATAAGGTGGCGAGATTAGATCAGTCTTGTTGGAGACATATGTTGATTATTAATCTACAATGCTTGTGAGCAAACTATAGAAAGTAGAGACGAAGTTGTTGAACCAGTTTAATGATTTAAGATTTGATTCTTATGTTGACGACGAAATGAGCTTTTAGCTAGATAATGACATTCAAATATTTCTTGATTTGACTAATAAATAAACATCTGAGGAACATATTTGCTTTCTGATGATTATATTAATCACCTTCTCCAACCATACAAATGCATGTTTATTCAAAAAAAAAAAAAAGTTGGGTCAGTCTAATATGCTTGAAAATTATGTGAAACTTGGACAAATTCTAGGGTCATATTCATTAAAAAACAACCTTTTAATCATCAATTCATCATATGATACAGATACCTTTGTGTATATGTGTACACACACGCAAACTCTCTCTCTCTCTCTGCTTTAATTTGGGAGTCATTTATTTTTGGAAAAATGTGGACAATATTTCTCCATTCAACTTTATCCCCATGGACCTAAAATAATCTCTTTTAAACCAACTTATTCACGAATAGGTGAGGTGGTTGAATATTACATTATTGATATGATTTATATAGTAGCCTCTTAAACGCCTCGACCCAAAAATTATTGTGTATCTATTCATATGAAAATGTAAATTAATATTTGAATAATATGGCCAAAAATATTAATGTAAATTCACACCCGTTTCACAAATTTCTATTTTATGCTATCAATTATAATGCCAACATTTTATAGGAAGTACCACTAATTTATGCGTTTTTCGTATAATAACAAAATATGCGAGATTGAATTTAAATGAATAAAAAAATATTGCTATAAAAGGAAAGGCCTTTATATTTGAATTTAGTAGCAATAAATAAACGAGAAGGATAAATCAAGACATGTTGAGTTGTATAATGTGGTGGTCCAATTTAAAATTTTAATGAAGCCGTTTTCAGGCCAAGTAGTCAGATACAGATAGCAAAATGATTTATTTTTGCACTGACTGAGTCTAATGTAATTTTTTATGGCTATGCCAATCAATTTCAATAAGTTTTCCTCACTAGGCCATGTCGTGATAGACATCATTGGTTTGCCGACCTATAATAAGTTATTGACACTAGTAACCAACTGACAAAGCAATTTGATCATAATTCACTTGTACGTTCTATGTTAAAACAAAACTGCGACGTTCTATGTCAACTCGACAACTCTTGGTTGGTCCGGCATATAAAATGGCTCGATTTTCAGAATTGCCACCAACAGAAAATGTAAATGTTCTTTCTAATGCTACAATAGTTAGGTAGGTAATTCAAGCAATTCCTCAAATCGTCACGCCCCCTAACCTGTGTTAGAAAAATCATTGCCTCATTGTACTGCTGCCTACAGTTGACTGTTCGAGCATGATTGTCTACTTCTTCTTCTTTGATTTGCTGGATTGAGACTGAGTATATGCAGTTCCCTGAAAATTTAGTCACTAAATCTTTTAGTCTCCATATATAAAGCATTTGGCCAACGAAACAGAACATTTTCTTCAAGTATTAAAAACATTAGAGACAGATTTTTCCTTCGCTGTGAAAATACAGGACCTCAGAGTGGCAGTTAATGAAAAATTGAAGGGGAAAAAAAAATTGTGTATCAGTGCAAGAAATACAAACCTCCAACCACTCGTCCATTGAGGCATTGGTAGTTCCGGTTCCAACCTCCACCTTGGGAGCTCTCTTTGTTTTCTAATTTTCAGGAGGCAAAAACAAAAGGGAGTTAACAAAATAGATTAGGTCTGTTACAAATTCAGTTAGCTAAATGAATGGTTGTGAACCAATTCTCATTTTGCTATTTGGCATCTTTTTAGTGGGACGTATAGATTCACGTGAAGAGTATATCCAGAAGGTGATGAGTTAATAAAATCACGTTTCCTCCATTTTGTATTATTTTTCCGAATCAGGCTTTGATCAGTTCTCTAGGTAGAGAACTAGGACTGAACGTAGTTTGACATTCTACTGTTAAATCCCAAACACTAGATGTTATCATCTCTGGCAACATTCACTGTCAAAGCAGGCCTCTATATACACGCAGCATCACTCAGTAATCACTACCAACAAGGTTTTGACAGTTCCTAAACTGTTTAGCCCATGTTTGTCAAAACTTGTAATTGATTATAAGCAACGGATTCTGAAGAATGTGTGTTTCAAAAGTAGGTAGAGGTCGTAATGTGTGGATAAAAACGATGTTTGACCAAATTATAATCAATTATATAAGCTTAGGCAAACATGGGCATAGATCTTTCTCAAAAGCAGATGGATAAAAATAAGATTAGGAAGAAACATGCATCGTCCACTACATCAATATAGTACACTTGGTAGATTAATAGTACTGGGGGGAAAAAATACATAAGCACAGGAATATGCAGTCACCTTTGAGAAATTCTTTATCTGGCCACGTATCCAAAATCCAAGAAGACCAAGAAGGGCAGTTCCAAGGCAGAACAGGAAAACAGACTCAACACTGAGTAGGCCACCTGCCTCAGTAACTTCAATTGTTCCATTGTAGAACGTGCTCTGGTATGGATTCTGATCAATCTCGTACACGATTGTGCCAACCAGATCAAATGCACCAGTCTGCAAGATAAAGAAAAAATTGGCCAGTGCATGAAATTTACAGATACTCAGTGCAGAATAGACCTGAATAATGAATTTCCACCATACGGCTACACTTGCCTGTAAAAATTTGCTCACAGCAAATATGTAGGGGAAAGCTGCTTGGGCAGCAGGAGGGACTGAAGCATTGTTAAAAGCCTAGAAAATGGCAATATGATATTACTATCACAAGTCATCCAAGAATCATATTAGACTGAAGTGGTTTAAAATTCGAAAGGCAATTCACAATCCAGAATTGAAAGATGCTTATAGCATAAAGCAATATTCGAAGCTGAAATGTTGTCACTGACCCAGAAAATATATCAAGGATAGTCACGTTCATGAATGAAGGGCACAGTCACAATGCACAGAAAATTAAACAGACGATACCTGAGCTGAAAGATTTTGAACCAAATACTGGTGATCAAAGGGAAGATGAACACTGGCCTGGATTGCAATAACATTAATACTTGATTCCCCTGTTTTTGATATCATAAAAGTGGCAAGATAAATTATCCATCTACATATTTGACAGTATCTAATACAAAAATTATAAACTTTGATAGATATATCAAGTAGTAAAAATAGGCATGCTTTCAATTACTCGGACATGTCTTAAAAGATAAATTTATTAACAACATATACAGAATTAAAAAATGAAAGCTGAAGGCTAACAATATCCCTAACTACATCTGATGAACAAAGAAAGAAAACAACACATCATACAGCCAAATAACAAAGTGTTACCTTCATTCTTAATTCCAACCAGAAGTTCACCTTCTTCCCCAGCCACAACCACTGAAAAGGAAATCTTATTAGAGATACATCTCTTGAATAGGAAGCTTCAAATAAATGAAGAAAACAATACTACAACGGTAAATTCGCATAATAGTGAACCCTCACATTTAGAGGGGTTTTTGGGGAAAACACAAATTGTTTCTACTCCTGGAGCTGGACTGAAACTTCCACCACCAAAATCTTGAACATCCTCCCCAACAATCCCAAGATCTCCTCCTCCGTCAGTTTCAACTACATCAGGATCCAGATCTGGTTCTGATTCGCTTCTTGCAACTATCAAACAAAAGGAATGTGGATATCAAAGTTTCGGATACAATATGTATGAATTAACGGAGTATCCATCCAAGAAACCAATACACCATTCAGAATAGGGAAAAACATAATGAAACTGACTCTATAAGTTAGATGCCCGCACACCAGTTAATTAAAGAACTCCACAGGCAAATGGCACAGTAATACAACAGAAGGAAAAGATAACAAGCACTGCAGAGTGACAAACAAGTTGGGTTAACTTAAACAAATGGAACAAATGGCAGATAATTAATCACTTTGGTTCCCTTTGATGCACCAGATTAGACATGATAAGATATTTAGTTTAACGTTATAATAGATGTACTAAGTAGATGGGATTAGGATGGATAATATTATTTGATCTTTCAAGTAAAAATGTCATTTACTTTATGTTTTCTATCTGGTCTAAATCCATATCCATGCTCTGCATTATACTACACGGATAATTACCATTTTTTTGAATGAAAAAAAAAAAAAACAACTATCCACCTTAATCCACCATAATACTCTTCCTAATATATTTTATATGGTCTAATCCGGTGTTTTCCAACCTTTATGCTTGGTTTCCATAAGAACTACATTTTGAAGAGTAATTATCTTTGACTTCAACATGCAAACCGGATGTATATTTCACATCATAATTATAATAACTTTTTAAAAGGGAAAAAAATCTTTCTCTTCACATATTCTCTCAGAAAGTAAAAGCTTTATTCTGGGATCTATTTTACCTAACAAAACTAAACACAATTCGAAAACGATACCTTCCAACAAACACAATTCAAGCAGAAGGTGTCTCAAATTCGATCACTCAAAAAACAGACAATAAAATAGAACCGCGATCTGACGAATTGCAACAACTTAAAACCCAAACAACATAAAAATTCAAGTCTGAATCAATATTCATAATGGATGAGGATGCAAATTGACATGGATGAGCAATTACATTCGATGTAAAAAAGATCCAAATTTCAAGCAGCATTGAGAGAGTCGAAATGAAACGGATCAGATCCACGATAGTCATACCTTGTAGAAACAATGAAGAGAAAATGAGAAGAGCGAGAA
>CAIGRQ010139426.1:0-11842 GCA_903798375.1 Fraxinus sp. D2006-0159
CAACTGAAACTTAGAGACGTCATTTCCTATAATATGTCTCATACATGTAATATTAGGAATACGACAATGTTCTCACTATCTTCTTGTAAACACGCAATTCATCTTCATTTTTGATAAAATCAAATATTTTGACTTTTATATCAAATCGAAGATTTCAGTTCCAAAGGACTCATACCTGTTACCTAGATTAGATCACTTGGTGGATGCCACATTAGGTCACGGACGGTTATGTTTTCTGGATGCCTTTTCTGGGTATCATCATATCTCCATGGACGAGTTGGACCTGGATAAAACATCTTTCATAATTGATGCTGCGACATACTGTTATATGGCTATGCTGTTTGATTTGATGAATGTCGGGGCAACGTATCAAAGCATGGTGAATAAGGTCTTTAGAGAACTGGTTGGGAGTGTAATTGAAGCATATGTAGATGACATGGTCATCAAGAGTATGAAGGGTAACAACCATGTGGATGACTTATAGAAGGTGTTCGACGTCACTCTACAAAAAAGATTGACATTCAATCTAGAGAAGTGTTCTTTTGGAATAGTGAGTGGAAAGTTATTGGGTTTTATGATAACGTAGAGATGCATCGAAGCAAACTTGAGAGTATGAAGGACGTCCAAAGGCTGACAGGCCGTGTAGCAGTGTTGAATTGTTTCATGAGTCGAGCAGTAGATAAGTGCTACCATTTCTTCAAGGCAATTGGGGGCACTACCAACATTGAATGGACCAAGAAGTGTGAGGAGTCGCTTGAATCCTTGAAGCAGTCACTACAACAGCTACTGATCTTAACTAGGCTGTGCGCAGGGGATGTGCTGAGTTTATATTTAGCAGTATCAAAGTATGCGGTCAGTGCAGTGCTGGTGAAGGAACTTTCAAAGGTCTAAAAGCTAGTTAATTACGTTAGCCTGGGGTTGAAGGGTGTAGAAACATGTTATAGCCTTATAGAGCAGTTGGTGTTTTCATTGATTGTGGCATTCATTAAGTTGAGACCGTACTTCCAATCTCACACCGTACAAGTCATGACAGATCGGCCCGTCAAACAGATTTTGCATCGACTTGAAACTTCGGAGAAGATGCTAAAGTAGGCGATCGAGTTGAGTGAATTCGACATTGAGTTTAAGCTAAGAACGGCCATCAAGGTACAAACATTGGCAGATTTTATCGCGAAGCTTACTACCTCACCTGACTACCCCTCGCAATTGGAAGCTGTTTAGAAAATCTTCGTGGATGGATCCTTGCACGGCAATGGGTCATAAGTAGGCATCATTATGATAGGGCCAAAGTCTGAAGAGTTGGAGTATTCATTGCGCTTAGAGTACTCGACAACAAATAATGACACCGAATATAAGACAATTATCATAGGCTTGAGCGATGGCCAGACTTGGAGTGTCATTAGTAGAAGTTTACAGTGACTTTCAGTTGATCGTGGGACAAGTGACAGGTGAATTTGAAGCAAGGAATTGGAAGATGGAAGCCTATCTGATGAAGGTTAGGGACCTGGAAAGAAGATTTGTGAGTTTCAAAATAACCAAGGTCCCTCATAGAGACAACGAGCGAGTCTAAGCTGGCATTGACAAATCTGAAGAACCTGCCTAGTATAGCAAATGTACAATCATACGACGGTAGAGCATTCAACACATATTGGAAATAACGGGCATAGAGTATGGGAAAAGCTAGTTGGACCCATTAATAGACTACCTTACGGATAATAGATTGCCAAAGGATGTATCCGAGGCGAGAAGACTAAAAGTTTGGGTAGCCTCGTTCACAATAATCGATGGACAGCTCACAAATGAAGATTTACCATACCATACTTGAAGTGCTTGCGCTCGACTGAAGCTCACGAGATGTTACTCGAGATACATGCGAGAATTTGTGGCAATCATCAAGGGACGACTACCCTCGCCTTCAAAGCTCTACGATATGGTACTACTGGCCCACGATGAAAGATGATGCAAAGGAGTTGGCAAGAAAGTGTGATGCACTTTAGCATCATCAAAATTTGATTCATGTTCCTGACGAGCAACAGTTAGCCACTTTCGGGGAAAATCCATTATTTTAGTGGAGGGATGGATATTCTGGGGCCTTTGCCTATAGCCAAAGGAAAGAAAAAATTCTTGCTGGTAGCTATTGATTATTTTACAAAGTAGGTCGAGGTGGAGCCTTTGGCTACTATCACGATGGCAAAAGTATAGTGCTTCATTTGGAAGAATATTATATGCAGATTCAGCATATCGAGAGTCATCATTGACAATGGTAGGCAATTTGACAATCATGGCTTCAAGGCCTTTTGTTCAAGTTATCACATAGATCACAGACTCATTATTGTTGCTTGCCCTCAGTCCAATGGGCAGGTGGAAGTAACAAATCGAGCAATATAATGGGATTTGAAGACGAGACTGGAAAATGAGAAGGGACATTGGGCAAACCAATTACCTTATATGTCGCAGGTGTATCACATAACCCCGTGAGAACCAACAGGAGAAACTCCCTTCAAGTTATCATTCAGAATGGATGGCGTTGTTCTTGTAGAAGTCCTAAACGAGACTGGCAAGATGAAAGCCAAGCAGCTCGACGTCTCGATGACCAGTGGGGAGCTCGACCTAATTGATAGGGTAAGGAATAGAGCAGCTATGAGAATGGTAGACTACAAGTAAAGGGCTGCTAGATATTTTAATCCAAGAGCTTTTCAGTTGGGGGATCTAGTACTAAGGGAAGCAGTAGCAGCGGGGCACCCTCCGTCAAAGCTCAGGCCAAATTGGAAAGGACCATACGAGGTGTTTTGCAGTATGGAAAGGGGGCTTATAGCCCAAAGGACTTGAAAGGAAAATCACTAAGCAGGTTATGGAACACAGAACATCTCAAGAAGTATTATCAGTAGACCAACATGCAGGGATTTCAAATCACATGATGCTTTATTGTAAATATAGTAGTTAGGATGTTCGACTAGTTTCTGTAATGTAATGTCTGCTACATGCGCACTCTATTGAAATTATTTAATAAGAAGCCCAGATGGAGACAGATGATGAGGGCGTTAAGGAAGGGCTAGCCTAGCTGGGACATCCTGGTGTGCCTACTGAGTCCCCAAATCCAGGTAAGTTAAATTTCATTACGAGATCTCGATTTGTGATTGGTTGGAATGAAGGCTGCAAATTTCCTTTAATGCATCGAAATCGTTTAATATATAGCGGTGAGCAACAAAGCCAAAAAATTAGCTAGCTCAAAATCGCTCTAAGGATTGGTGGTAAGTTTACAAAACCAGAAAATGATTAAAGCTCGAAATCACCAAACCCTATACTCCACTGTTCGAAGATCGCTCAACACAACGGTGAGCAACAAAGTCAAGAAACTGGTTAGCTCAAAATCGTTCTAAGGGATGGTGGTGAGTTTACGAAACCAAAAAATTGTTAAAGCTTGAAATCACCAGACCTTATACTGTACTATTCGAAGATCGCTCGACACATAGCGGTGAGTAACAAAGTCAAAAAGTTAGCATAACTCAAAATGCCTCTGCGAGTAGGTAGTGACTTTTTAAAACCAAAAATGGTAAAAGCTCAAAATCTCTAGACATCGCATTCAATAATCCAATATCGCTTGACATACAGCGACAAGCAACAAAACAAAAAGGTCAGATAACTTGAAATCACTCCAAGGTATGGAAAAGAACCTTCAAAACCAAAACTTTGCTAAGGTCCAAAATCATGCTCTACCTTCGACACAGCCCAAGGGGCTAGGCAGAAAGCAACAAAACCTATAAAGTTGTAACAACCATGGCCATGTTCAACGATCATGGTAGGGAGCTTTCAAAGCTATAAATTAGTTGAGACCCCAAACCGCTAGACCTTGCGCTTTGAAGTTCGACAAAGGAAAGCGATACAGAAAAATCGAGTACAAAATCGACAAATGAAATACCAAAAGTAAAATTACAACTCGGGCTTGATGCCATCGCATGCGGGTCGATTGTGTGGCGTTCAACCTATGCCCTGTAACCAGGCACCTACTGCTGACTATCGTGTATGCTAACTATGACGATCGAATAGGAGGATTCGTATAAAGATGGGAAAATTAACTTTCACACATTGGCAGGTGACACATACAACAAGATAGATATAAAAAAAGAGAAAGAAAGGCTAAACGACAACGATGTTCAATAAGCAGGCGTCCATATTCAAAATAAAGTGAGATTTTATGTCCATATTTCGGACCAGGAGGAACCACTAAGTAATCAAATGACAAAAAATGAATAAAAGTAGAAAGTGCTAAAAGGTCTACAACAAAAAGCTATGTCAACTCGAATGCGAAGTCCCTCCGCTCCTGCCTCGTGATGTGCACCCGAATGTCTTGGATTGAGGGGCTCCGCCTTTTTTTCCTTTGCGCTGTGCCAAAAACATTCGAAGCCCAAGGGATCGATAGTAAGGTGCTTAGCAGATATCCACTACTTGGTTAATTTTATGGATGCCACCATTGCTTCCCCCCTATAAATGCAAGATCGTAGCAAAATCAGATGATGATTTGTATCGCTCAAAAGGCACCTCCAGATCCTTAGCATACTCCTCAGAGGCCTTATATTGCTCCACCGTCTCTTCTGGAGCCCGAGTCAAAATAGAGCGCAAATTATCTATCTCCGTTTCTTGCTCACGACCCCAGGCCTCGAAAGTTTTGAGAGACTTCTTCAAAGAAGAGACTTTCTTTTTGTAGTGGTGAGATTCCTTCTTCTTTTCTTCTGCAAGGGTTTTCAACTTCGATGATTGACGACAGCTCAACTCAACAAGCCCAGCCTGAAGAGACACAATCTAAAGAAGACAAAAGGACAAATAACTATTAGGAATGTACAAAGGATTAAACAAACAAAAACAAAGAAGGATGATAAGAAGTCTACCCTCTGAGTGTAGACCGCTAGAACTCTTCAATGTCATTAGTACTCCGCTCGACGATCACATGGGCACGAGCAGGAGTAAATAAGAATCTAAGTGTCCTCGTCTTTGGTAGTCCCGAGTGGGTAAAATCTAAAGTCTGGAAGAGGAGAACCCTCGTATTCGGGTCTGTCTGAGTTGAGCTACCTCCCTAGTTTCGAGCGGTGGGATAGTGCCAACGGGCTCATCCCAAGGCTGAGTACCATTTCAATGGTATAGCACATTGCTCCTCCATCATTGGTCATTTTTTTTTAATGGAGTTGAAGGCAAGTCATCATCGCTCTCACGTCTGCACTCTAACAATGAGTCCATGGTCTTCTCCAAATTGAACTCCATTACTGAACACAAAAGATAGAATCAATCAAGCTCAAAAAACAATGAATAAAGGGGCGCACAAATGTAAAACTGGAAAGCGAAATGTGCTAGAACCTACCATCGGCAAGGATAAATCCATCACCGCCCATTGGCTCGGGTAAAGACTTCATGACCTCATCTAAATCAAAGTCCATGTCTGCAAGCAAACACTTGAGTCATCAAGCCCAAAAAATAATAACAAGTCAAAGATATTTACAAGTATAAAAGTGCAAGCAAGATAAGATGACCTACCATTAGGGCGACCGATCCCCGCTATCAACATATTCCTTATTGACAAAACTGACCCTAGTTCGAGTGCAAGGGGTGGAATATTAGTCAATTGTTGGATTTGCGCCTTTAGAAGAGGGGTGATCTTTACTTAACTATTGAAGAGGCGAATTATGGAATGTCTCTAGTTGGTATTGAAAGAGAATTGATCCTCAGGAGGTTGAACAAAGAAGATCGAGATTTCCACCCGTTGTTGAAATTCCTAAACTTGGAAAAACGCAAAGGGACCTTAGTGGTGAAGAAGAAAAAAAGGCGTTATACTGAGCTAACTTGTGCATCTCGAAGACGTACCTGAACATGTCCATCGATAATAGGATTTTGTTATTGAGGCAAATGTATAAGAAATATAATGCTTTCCTCTACATGTTGGGGTTTATTTGGCTAGGAGTGAGGTTGAACTCATTAAATATTGAAACGAAGAAAGGATGGATGGAGAATTGGAAACCACCATCCATAATGTCTTTGCATACGGTAACCTTGCAGGGGTTGGACTCGGGAAGTCTCTCTTTGGGCCTAGGGGCTCTATAAACATAATGGTCAACACGTTCATATTTGCTAAATGATTTCTCTAGCTTAGATGGGGAGTTATAAAGACTATAGGTTTTGGAATCTCAAGATCTACCAACTTACCCACTTGATCCCGTTTAGTTTCTATATTTTCAGTCAAAGATTTAGCTGACCAACTGTGTTTATTTTTTGGAGAAATCGATTGAAAAGCATGAAGTTCGACTGAATGTGTTGGAATATCGAGTTTAGAACGGAATTGACCAATCCCACAAGGGGAATTTTCGACAGGATTGGTTGATAGACGGCCAACCTCGCAATCGATCGACTAGATGCTTCTGGGTTTGCCTCAACTGGCCCATCCAACGATAGGTCGATCAATTTGCTAGCCCCTCGTTTTCACTTTCATTGGATGAAAAGGAAATGATTGTTTTATACATGATAAAAGGAAAAAGAAAGAAGACTATGATGAAGGAACAAGTGAAGAGGAAATTACCTTGAGGGACAATGAAGAGGATGAAATTTTGACAAATGAAAAATGGGAGTAAAGGGAGGCACTCATCTCTTTTAATAAAAGTTGATTTTGAATTTTTTGGGGGAGAAATTTCCCCTCAAAACTAAAACCCTCTTGTGGGGTGCCACTTGTAAAGTGTTTCATCACTTTCATCAATTGGCCTGCTCGATCCACTCATATGAAATGTCGACACACAAATTTTTTTTAAAAAAAGTTTAACCAATGTGAAGAGGCTACCCTTTATCGATAAACATCGACAAGAGGTAAAGAGGCTAGTGATATAAGATGGCATCAATAATGATCTACGATGGCCATAAGGTGAGGACTACTTGATGGCACTCTACGTAGAGCACCTCATTTTAAACCGTCTACCACCATAAGATCCTCTACGTTCACATAGGCCGTCTACCACTACAGGTCACCTACCACCATGAGGTTGTCGACTACTATAGGGTAGCCTACGTTCACATGGGTTGTCTACCACTACAGACTGCTTGCCACTATGAGGCCACACCACATTTAACCCTAAAAATGTCCATGGATCGGATGATAATCACTTTACGACAATCGTGGATACAACCAACCGTTGGAAAAGTGGGGATCATCCATTCAAAACGTGGGAGAAGTGGGGGGAGTTACGTAGGACACGTGGCACCAATAACCGCTGCATAGGTACATTGGATCAGGTGCCTATAAATACACCTAAGGTGAGAAAGGTATAGATCGATGAACCCGAACTATTTGAATATCAATTACACTTCTTTCCTATTTTCCTAAACCATTTGCTGATTCTCACGCCGGAGGTACAATGGGGGAGGAAGCCCTAACCTCATTTTTTAGGTAGCGTTTGTCTATCAGAGCAGTCGGAACACCCTTCACCTCAAGGAGAACGCGAAAGTCTACTTCGTTACAATTTCATTGGTTTAAAGGTGAATATGTATGTTTAGAGCTTGTTTGATGAAGTTTTTATTTGATTATAAGCTTTAGATTCTATGAAATGCATAAATAATAAGTGGTTTAAAATTATGAATCTTATGAAATGAATGAATAAAAATATAATTTGACCAATTTATAAATAATCATAAATGTCGTTAAAAATACAATTACAATTAATAGATTAATGACCAGATTGAATCTAATGTCACAACTAACTCATTTATTTTATTGTTCTCATATTTTGATAAAAACTTAGTAAAAAAAATAAAAATTCATCTTTTTAATTGGTCAAATTTCGATTTTAATAATACATTTAATGAGATAACCATACATTTAATTAATTTTTATCAAAATATATTAGAATTTTATTATGGGCTTTGTCAAATAATCCAAAAAGTTTGGTGATATGATAATTAAAAATTAGATTAAACTACTTGTGTACTCTTTGTGTATATTATGTTTGACATTTCAAGATATGTCAAAATTTGTGTCATTATTAAAATCAACGTATAAAAAAATATCGTCTCACAACAATGTTAAACAATTGAAAATTACTTGTTATAGAAAAAAGGAAATTATTTATTTAGAAAAATAAAATAAAATATTCAATATCGATTCAAAAGGTGAGGAATATATAATAAAGTTTATGTGGAAAAAGAAAGTTTATTCACTTTTGTGTAAAAAGACCAATTGCTGATGCTTAAAGCTATAAACCGTCGATTAAAAGGAATACAACATCCGACGACCCAGATTGACCTTGAATTGACGGTAGACCAAATTGCACGAAAACCGTGTGCTCAAATGGAAAGCTAGAGAATAAAAAAGGAATATCTCGAAACATTACACTATTGGTCCTTAACTTAATTTTTCATTAGCATATTGATCATTACGTTTAACATTAAATTACACTATTGGTCCAACATTTTGTTATAATTCACAATAAGTTCTCAATTGGAATTGTATTGTTCAACATTTTTTTCTTTTGATTTTTAAGATGGGCATTGCTTTTGACTTGAAATGGATAATTTTCAATGTTTTCGATAATGTCCTTACTAGTTTGACAGACTAATGAGCGATTTTTCAGACAAACATATATAGCAACGAAAAATATAATTGTTTTCGATTACGAGTCCATATTTGTAAAAATCATTCAAATCTAGTTAAATTGTCACGTAATTCTCGTGAAAGCATGTTTAATTTCGAATTTTTAGGCATTCTTTCAAGTTCGAAAATAAAATATAATTTTATAAAATTAAAAACATGGGTGACCAATCTAGATAGTAATATTTTATAGATCAGGGCTGGGTTGGTGACCGATAGTGCAATTTCCCACCCTCTTATTAGTTGTTACATGAACTTCTACACGCACAACACATACACACTATCTTTTCATCACCTCTCATAAGGCCAACCGAAAAGCTTCGTATTTCCAATTTTCTGTTCCCTTTCTGACTGTAAGTACCACTTACCTGATCTCAATATCAAGGTATTATTTGTTTTTTTTTTTTAATTATTTTATCGGTTTTCTTGAGTGAGCATTTGTATATCTTTTAGTAACTGAGGATGATTGTTTGGTAAAGTAACTTCATCGACACCCGTTTTGTTTTCGAACGGTATTTGTTTTTTGATTTTTTTAATCGACCAGATGGTTTTGATTTACTAGTGGTGAAGCGTTTTCTGGTTTTGATCTTTGCTGTTGATGAAAGGGATTATGGCAATCCAATGAATTAATTTTTTCTAATTTTTTAATCGTGCAAATGGATTGTGATTTTGATGCAGTAATTTCCTGTAATTTTACCCTTTTTATGTGGTTTTTCTTATTTACACTAGCAGAGTAGAACTGTTGGTTTTTTTTTTTAATCCGAAAACATTGGATGGCTATTTGGTTGGTTGTAGTTAAATTTTGGATAGTATGTCTAAATTGGTTAATTGATGAAATTTGTAAATAAAAAAATAAAATAAATTGAATCTCATTTTCCACAAGGAAAAATGCTATGCCAAAGTAGAATAGTTTTCCAAACCAGTCTTGATCATCCATGAATAGAATGTTTTTAATTAGTATTGAATGATTGATTGTCTAACCATATTTCTTATCACCACGTGGCTAGTCTACTCAGTTGAATAAGGGGCTGAAAACTAATTCAAGGAAAGTTTGATCTTAAATATGTAATACTCACTCCATAAATCCATTGATGGTGTCTTGTTAGAAACTTTAAATTCATGCTTAGTGTTATACCCATTTTTTTGTAACAGTTTCTTTATCTTAGTATCTGTTGGTAATTTCCTCAAAACTTTAAATATTATTTTTATTTTAAATACAATTTAATTAATAATAAAAAAAGAAGAGTTGGGTCACGGAATTTCAGGGCGGCGCCTCCACTTATTTTTTACAACTTTGTATGTGTTTAAATATAAATAGTATCTAAACAACTTAAATAGGGCTGTTTGGGCCAGATTTTAATTTGATTTTAAAGTCAAACAATTAATATCAACTACATCTTTCATGAGTTTCACATCTTTTCAATCAAATATTTCAAATTTCTTTTATCACAATTCACTTAAAATTTGATTTTAATCTACACCAACCATCCTNGGGCCAGATTTTAATTTGATTTTAAAGTCAAACAATTAATATCAACTACATCTTTCATGAGTTTCACATCTTTTCAATCAAATATTTCAAATTTCTTTTATCACAATTCACTTAAAATTTGATTTTAATCTACACCAACCATCCTCTAAGCCTCTATTTGGGGGTCATTTTTTTTTTAAACATTGTTTTGGATAGTGAATTTTCGATGAATGTGTGTTTAAAAAGTAAAGAAAATTTTAGATTTACGTGTAAAATATTTTATTGTGTAAATATGATAGAAAATAAATATGTAAAAAAAAATGAATTTTAAAAAAAATGTAAGATAAACATGGGTTAAATAAGTAAACGTCATGGCGGTAAATGGAGATTTTTTTACCTATGATAGATTATATGCTAATCCCTTCAAAAGTTTTTCTTACAGTGTAGGGTATCATAACATTTGTTAGAAAACCACTGTCCATCTTGCATCCAATCATTCTTCACTATAAATCTGTGAAGAATTTTGATACTACAAGTTCGTCTCTTTGAAGTGGTGAACCGCAAATCAAATTTGAGAAATAGTTAGTACTTGATTTCTTCCGTCCAACACTTTTGTCAATTAAAAACTTGTTACCAAAAGCATAGTATATTCGTGGCTTTTCACCATGATGATTGGTCCATTGCATGTACAATTTCTCAAAAAAATTCCATTTGTAATAAATTATAAATTTTTATTTGACGGTGGGCCATCGGCCATGGGTTGGCCTCAACGTAGCTTGGGTCTAGTGGTTTAGTAAATTTGGCTAATCTCTCTCTTTTGGGCAGGGTAGTATAATATGGCTGACAATGGTGGACAAGTGAGTATAAGAAGTTCGGGAAACACTCATGTTGTGCTCAATGAAAGAATTCTCTCTTCCATGTCACGGAGATCTGTTGCTGCTCATCCATGGCATGATCTGGAAATTGGTAGAGTTTCTAGATCTTGAATGCTGGTCATATTTTTACATATAATATAAAATGAGTTTCAACTATCTATTTTGTTTTGTTTAGTTACCACCTTGATCTTAGACTTGGTGGAATTAATTCTAGGTATATCAGTATGTTTGCTGGTTTCTCTTTTGTAGGTTTTTCCCTCAACCTCATGGTTACGATTTTATCTGTTTTAATATCAACTTTGATTTGATATTTGTGCAGGGCCAGGAGCTCCAGCAATTTTCAACTGTGTGAGTGGTTCTTCTGCTTATATACGTGCTCGAAACTTTTACGCATAGCGAAATCCTCTTTGGTTCATCAAATACACATTACTATAAGTGAGCCGGAGTGGTATAGGTACCTCATGTTATTCTTTTGTTGTCATGTATATAGTGCAAGACTTGAGCAGACCATCCCATCTATGTTTACTATAATTATTGACTTCCATGTGAGCAAGTTTTATGTGAAAAACTTATATTTTCGCTGTTGAAAATATGTATTCTCTTGTATCCTGTCATCTTGCTATATTTATGTTACCCGAGCGTTGGTCAATTTTTTCTTGTAACATTTCAAAACTTTACTGTGATGAAGCAAATAAACTAGTTAATTTGTTATTTCATATATTGATTCCAAGTTACATGGCAGGTGATTGAAATTGGAAAAGGCAGCAAAGTTAAATATGAGCTTGACAAAACCAGTGGCCTTATCAAAGTGAGTAATTATTTCATCTATGTGCCATGAATTATGAAATTACTTAATCCTTAAGAAATATCAGTACTTCA
>CAIGRQ010139452.1:0-18414 GCA_903798375.1 Fraxinus sp. D2006-0159
CATAATGTAGTTCTCGAAATATGTTTTGAGATAATATAAGCAATTTGTAAATTCGATTAGCGTACAATCGTAGGAGAATTTTTAAAATTAGTCTGCTATCGAAATTCAAATTTATTGTGATTTTGCTCCTGTTTAGTGGAGATTAAAATTAAGTTTAGTATATTTTGATAAAAGTTAAATAGTTATGAATTCCATAAAATATGTTATTAAAATTTATTGTTAACTTTGATTTAGATTTCAATAGGATACCAAACATGAAAAAAAAAATCTCCAAGTTGGGGGGGCACGTGCCCCCCCAGGACCCCATGGGTTCGCCAGTGTTCATGTTGAAATCAGAGAAAATAATAGAAACACAAACATACCTAGATTCATGGATGTCTGATTCTTTACCGGAATAGGTTACGATCTTCCAATTGATTCGTAATCTTCTCTTCAATTTCGCTCTCTGTTGATGGGAATGCATAGAATCTGAAGAACACCATCAAATTGGGGGCCATGACTCCATATAATAATAAGATAATGAATAGTCATTATCTTTCATTTGTTTCAAACTGTCCCATCATTAATTTAAAATAACATTCCGGTCTCTACACTATATTTCCATAAAATCTAATACCCATTATTCAAAATACAGATTTAATGGATCATTGACTAATATTCTTTAAATAATAGCACTATACATTTTAATATGTTACGTATGGCCCCATATATATTAGAATTTTCCAACACATGGAGATCAGCATGTACATACTTATATGGTTAAAAAAAAAAAAAAACAGTTGTGTTTCCCTCTAGACATTTTACAACCCCACAATCACATCATGCCCTTCGTGTAGCTGTGGCTATAGAGGAGCTTACAACAACGGGTGTTAGGTATGTTACTCTCTCAAATTTTCTCTTCGGCATACTAATGCACAAGTCTAATTTTGTTTGTTTGTTGAGTAGACAAAGGTTCGTTCCCATCAAATTATCTGGACATTCGGGACGGACTTAGTTCAATGCACAGATCATATGTGCCCTCTTCGGGTTCACTGGGCATATTAAGAAAAATTACATGGATCATTAATTGAGAGTGAAACTGACTATCTCTAATTACGACTACGGGAAAACCTACTCAGATTGGAATATTTTGGTTCAAAGCCAGCCCGCCACTGCTTATAGCTTCAACAGTACAGTGCTTCCAACTTCAGGTTCACCTTTGCAAAATCATACTTTATGCAGAAGAAGTTGCTCTCTTCTGTGGGATTTTTTTGACTTTGATATAATAATTTTCGTACCGAAGTGGATGAGACCGAAGCCGTTTCTGATCGACCACGGGGTACTGTATCATGGAGATGTTTAAGAGTTGCCTTAAATTTAGTATAGAAATGAAACTCAAGTGTAGCTTCAAAAACTCATATCTGGCCTTCTTCCATTAATCTGCGTGATGCTTGAGTCAATTTCTGATTAGCTTGGACTTGCACATACAATCTTCCAATCAAGTATATGTTTAGAGTATTAACTTGGGTTATCTCAACGTATCAAGTTAAAAATCTTTACCTATACAAATAATTGCAACTTTGGCAACTAGTTTGCTTTTTATTGATAAGATGAAATGGGAAATTTTAGTACATCGTTATTAATATTGTTATTGTTACGTCTCATTCTCAAGTGGAGCTAAGGTAGACAAAGCACAAGCTAGCCGATGAGCCAATCGAAGTTGCCTCGTAAGAGAGGCTCTTGAAAGGCCTAATAGTTGTCTTAGAATTTACTTAAGCTAGCATAAATACTAGAATCTTGAGAGGCTATTGATACTTTTCACTTCAAGTGGAATCAAAGCAGATGCGTAGGACCAATTGCCCACAGGGCAAAAAATATCTTAAGTCACCCCATTGATCTCGCCTCGACTAAAAGTCAAAATAGACACTTCACACCTCGAGGACTCTCGATGGTGACCTCATCTGCAATGCCTTGGATATCCTTGATGAACCTAGAATTGGCTTCTAGGCTTCCTAAAGTCATATGCTAAGCTACCATGGATCCCTTTTGGCACAAAATCATCCTAGAAGAGGTGAGCTTCTAATGGTAGGATTGTATGCACTCAACCGGTCCAATGGAGACTACTTGTCGCTTGGGAGATCTTAAACATCTGACAACCTAGGATAACGAGTCGACAATATTCTAGCACGACACTTGACAACGACATAAACACTTAAAAATAACAAGACAAGTAATGTGATGTCTACCTATCACTACCCCCCCAATTCTATATTTACATTTACTCATTTTCATTCTATGGTATTTAAAATTTAAAAAACTTCATCAAATTGTCTTTACATATCTAATTTCTATGACTTCACTTAATTGTTGAAATACAAACGATAATTGTCCAACTCCTAGAATAACGGTCATACATTTTTACGAATACAGTATGCAAATACTATACAAGTCAACGTATAGCTAGCAAAGCTCTATTGGTCCATGGTCGAACAGAATTTGTGGGAAAACATTATTTTATTATTATTACAACTATATATTGGAGTTGGACTTCTCATGGATTGACCGAACGGCTAAATAGTACAAAACGTCCCTACGTTTTGCATGTAGTGTGCAAAATGTCCCTACGTTTCAATTTTTTACATTTTCACCCCTATTTCAACGTTTCATTACGGAAAACATCATTTTCACCTATTTTTAACGTAAAATGACTAATATACCCTCATATATAAACAAAACAAAAAGAAAAATAAAGAATAAATTGCAATCTTACTCCTAACTTTTAAAAAAAAATGTAAATGAGTCTAAAATAATTGTTTTTCATTTGTGAAATCTGTTTTGGAGAAGAAAATAATTTTTTGGTCAAAATCTTGGATTTGAAAACATTGGCGACAAATGGACGCCACCATACTTGGCGGCGACACCACCGGACCCGGAAGCAACAACCACCGTCACTGCTATTGCGTGTTGTAGCAGCGACTGTTGCTGCTGGTGCAACGGCGCTTGTCGTTGCTGATCGACAGAGAACGGGTGGAGGCGGGGGCCTCTCCTATAATTTGTTAAATTGCAGGCCCCGCTTAAAGTTAGGGTTAAGCTTTCAATTTTTAAAAAGGGGACCTCTTCTGCAATTTATTAAATTTGAAGGCCCTGATCATAATTTTTTAAAAACTTCAGTCAAATTAAAGACTAATTTGCATTTTTTTTTAAAATTAGGAGTAAGATTGTAATTTATTCTTTATTTTTCTTTCCTTTTTTGTTTAGTTTATATATGAGATTATATTGGTCATTTTACGTTAAAACTATGTGAAAAAAACGTTTTCCGCAATGAAACGTTGAAATAGAGGTAAAAATACAAAAAAATTAAAACTTATGAACGTTTTACACACTATATACATGTCAAACGTAGGAACGTTTTGTGATATTAAGCAAGCATTGACCCAAGAGTTTCCTTTTGATTTGATTAAAAAGAGGGCCCTCGCTCACGCTTCATCTGTACATGACATCCCTTCTCCGGTTCATTCGCTCCAACTCCAATTACCTACAGTTTGAATTGCAGCACACGATATACTTTTCAGAGAAAAAGACCTCAAATTGAATTATTGAAAAATACGGAGAAGCACTTTTTAGGAATAATATTGAAAAAAAGGTCCGGCTGTTAGCGGAAATTGACGGAAAAGTAAACGTGATTCCACCATTAATGGCGCCTCGTCAAGATGGAAAAGCAGCTGAAGTCAAAGAGGAATCTGTACCTCAACGCCCAATCTCCAATGTCGTTTTTATTATCGGTACTCAATTTTTCTATATATATTTTGATATTTTTTATTTTTGTGTTTGTTTGTATGTATTTATATGCAAACTTCTTTGTGTGTGTGTGTGTGTGTGAAAATGGTGAGTAGCTATGAAGACGGAGGCTTCACCTCTAGTGGAAAAGTTCCAGCTCACCGAAGAATCCAATTCTGTGTAGGCCTTCTTCTTTTTTTTTTTAATAAGTAATTGATTTGTTTTATAATTTAGGATTGGATAGCAGTTCAATTGAGATCCGACCAAAAAACTGAGAAAAAAAAAGAGGATTGGGAAAAAGTAAAGGAGACTGACTGTTTCATACCATTTGTACTGGTAATCTTTGGATAGTTAAAGCCTACTGCAGCGATAAGTGGAATTCTATACGTTTATTGGTTTCATATATCAATAAAGTTTCGTCTTTTACTTATTTGCTCTTAGTAATTGTTGGAATCAATATAAATAAAGATTTTGTTTTGTTATCTTATAGCCACTCTACAAGTGGCCGTTTCCCTTTTATGGTTTGTTTTATCTCTTATATGCAGGTTTCCGAAGGGGGTCCCATGGGTGAGGTACAGTGGAAAATATAAAGATCTGAATATCAACATTGTTTCCCCTGGAAAAGACATAGTTTTGGGTATTTCTCTCTCTCTTTCCTCCTTAATTCTTGATGGAATGTTATGGATTTTGATTTTGTTTAGTGAATTGTTTTCACTCTCTAGTATATGTGCTCTCTGCTCACTATAAAGCCTAATCTGCTTATTTCTGGATATGTTATCATTTTGGTCCTATTTTGATGATAAGATTCTTTGAAAACATTTGAACATATTTTCTCTGAAACTAAATGAAATTAAGTATCATGTAGTTAAGAGTGATCAATAAATCTTATCCTTGTGCCATTCAATATTTTTTCATCCAGGGGTGGGGGAGGTAGGGGGATTGGTATTGGAGGAATCATTCTATGAAAGTGGTTAACCATTCTTGCGTATATATTATTTTTAGTAGAGGAAGAAGGTATGCAGTCACATTAAGTTCTGTAACTGGACTATGAATAGTGTGATTCATTAAGCAGTTTAAGGAGCTTTATTGTTATTTGTTGGTCAGTCACCACAATGAATTTCCGACCACAGTGTTCTTAATTGTTTCTTTATCAGGTGTTGACAGCGTAGGCACAGTTTCTGCATCACTTTTAACTTATGCTTCTATTCAAGCTTTACAACCAGACCTTATCATAAATGCAGGCACTGTTGGAGCTTTCAAGGTATTATGAATGCGTATGATGGATTTCATTTTTTATTTTTTATTTTTGATGTATTTATCTTTTGGACCTTATCGTAATTGCTTATACTTCCATCCTCCTTTTTGCATGTGACGATTGTTGACTCTTCTGCCTATTGTTTTATGTTCCTTTTATATATGTAAAACTTTCTCTGGTTCCTTCCTTTCTAATTCTTTTAACCATTTTTCTTTATATATTTTCTTTTTCTTTTTCTTTTTCTTTTTCTATTTTTACTTGTACTTTTTATTTCCCTTTGTCTTTTGTTATCTGACTGATTCTGTATTTATCCGGAGACCAAAATGTTAAAACTCCCTTCCTCAAAAATCAGTGTCATGTTTACAGTAAGGAATTTGATTTATTTCTTTGTTTGTGATGTCACTTTACGCACATTTTTAGGTTCTGGCTTCCTTTGACTTGTACTATATGGAATCTATGCATTACATTGCTGATATAGAAGTTTCGTAGCTATGTCTTAAATATAGGATACTGAAGTCACGCACTACAAAGAGTGTTTAATCACTCTTTTGATATATATCTTATATTGATATCTAGATTTTTCCAGGCAAAAGGTGCTTGCATAGGTGATGTATACCTTGCATCAGATATTGCTTTCCATGACCGAAGAATTCCTATCCCTGTAAGTTTTTCTGTCTTCATTTTTCCTCACTTGTTTTTTCCTGGTGCATGGCTGGGGCAGATATGATTAGGCAACATGCGAAACTGACTCCACATTTATTGGGAACAAACAACAAGGCTTAATTTGTAGTTACATATACACATGATAGGAAAAAACATACTTTATTGTGTTCTCAATTTGTTGTTTATAGGAGCCTAGTAGTAATGAAAACTGAAGAAGGGTTCCTTGCTTTTAAGGTTGTGGCATGCACTAATTTGCTGGTAGAGAATTGATTTCTAGATCACTTTACTAGGTTGGCTTATGAAGTGATATACACATTAGACTGCTTGAATTTTAATATTTGGTAAAGTTTCTTCTGTTACTGTGAGAAAGTTGTTTTATGTTTTATCTAGCATGTCTCTCAATTTAACTTCTATGTTACTTTCTTTTTCCGTGTTTTTTTAGAAACAATTGAAGCTTCCATATATAATATATTGTTAATAGTCAGAAAATGCATGTAGAAATTTAGTGGCAATTGTGCTATGCATTCGACTCTGTTGCATTACTAATAGTGAGAATGCAATCATCTCAAATTTGGGAAGTCACAGCAATAGATCAAGTCATTGAATGTCCTAGCTAATCCTTTACATTGGATGCCTCATATTGCTGGCGTCCAACACTAAAATAGATCAGTTTGCTGGAGTTTATCCAGTTGCATTATGCTCGTCATCTACAAGTACTTGAGTATCTTAGTCTGCTCTTCGTAGCAACTTCTTTGTTATCCAGTTGCCTCCACTGTATTGTTGATGTTATAGTTCATTTGCTATCTGTTTGAAGCAGTAGTCTTCTGCACCCAAAAATGTTTAGCTATGTCTACGACCATATATCGAGCTCATTTGCTTTAAGATTAATGTGAATCTTGCTGTTGCTTTTGGATAACATGTGTACCTTAACTTGACTTCTTTCAATATGCAGGTATTTGACCTGTATGGTGTAGGCACTCGACAAGCTTGCTCAACACCCAATCTTGCGAAGGGACTAAATTTAAAGGTCACTACTCTACATTCATCTATTCAAAAAATCACTATCAACATCTAATCTGGTTCTTACTTTTCCTTTTCTATATTGCCACGTTGGTGCTTTAATATTTAGTTGCAAAGGTTAGCAAATCTATTTGCTCGAATTTATTGATTTCTCTATTGGTAATCGAGATAAATCATATTTGAAAATGTTACAAGTTAATACATGTTAGATGCTGAAAGCAATCATTTTATCCAGTCAGTGAAGTCACATATTTTTCGTGTCATGGATTAGCCTAAGGACTTAGCCTACAGTGGAGAGACTGGAGTTCAAAATTGAACTAAAAGTTTAAGCCAATAGGTATTAGATCCATCCACATATCTATAATTTGTCAGTCGGGGACAATTTCTTTGAATCTAAACCGTATGATGTTACCCCTTCACGTGTTACTTTGGGCACTCTCATCACTTTCAACCAATTTTCTAAATATCGGATCGGACTGGCCGGTTCGATTGGGAAAATCGGGAACCGGATTGGATTTCTGTCTGGTCATATGGTAAAAACCAGATGAGAAAAAAAGGTGTAAAATTCGATAACCGCCCAGTTCAACTGGAAACCGGTGGACCGGCCACGGTTTTCGCGGGTTTAGCGGGTCAATTTTTGTAAAATAAAAAAAAATTAAGAGTAAGTTGATTAACACAAGAAAGCTTTGCCCCTACCATTTCTCCGGTCGTTCAATACCCACAGCAGCTCAACTGAATCCAAAATAATATAACAATGAAAGGAAAAAAATACATTAATATGGTGGGACATATATTTGTATATATAGGAAATTTGAATGTGTGATAAGAGATTAGAGACTCAGAAGACAAGCTGCTGGCAGGAATTTGAACAAATTGCTCTATTGGATGTGAACGATTATCAGGGTGTTTAAACTTTACATGGTAGGGGTTGCACTTGCATACGTGGGCCATGTCTTTGTAATAAATTATAACGAATTGTGGGCCTTTTGGCCCATTTAATTTTAATTTATGTTCTTTTATTGATTTTTTTATTTTTAAAAAAATACCGGGTGGATCCCGGTTCAATCTTTTGACCCTTGATCCTTTTTCTTTTCTAGGTCAATGCTCAGGTCGGTTTTTAAAACATTGCTTTCAACTCCCTCGATTTTAAATCATTCTCAACAAGCATTGTTGCATTCCATTCGTTACACTTTCATCATTACCAAGCTACATATCGTGCATTCTGCTTTAATTTCTCCAAGGATGACGCATTTTTTCATATCAAATTGACAAAACAAGATGCTTCTTATTATCATGATACGGTTTTAATAATTTGTGTATGTTTCAGATTGGCAAACTGTCCACTGGCGATTCTTTAGATATGTGCCCACATGATGAAACAGCAATCATTGCAAATGATGCCACATTGAAGGACATGGAGGTAATTTTCTATGTGTGAGCTTATTGTGAAGTCCGAAATAATATAAAGAAGGGAAATGGTTCTCTGCTCTAGTCCTTCACATGCACAGTAGTTAAATCACTTGTAGTATCTTAGCAACCTCAATTCAGCTGTCTATTTATTTTCAACCTCAGTGTGGCAGTCTCTTTATTTATCATGTTGTAATTTCCATGGATGTGTTTCAACTGGGATTAGAAGCTGGCCTTTGACATAATCTGTTTCCTAACTATTTAGGCACCGTTCTCTTTGCCGTTTTCTGTTTTCGATTTTCCAAAACAGTGAAAACGTGTTCTCTTTCCTATTTTCGAAAACGCATTTTAAAAAAAAAAATTATACATAAAACTCAAAACGACCAAGCGGTCATTTTTGAGTGTCTTCAAGCCAAAAACTCAAAAATGTTGAAAACGCAGAAAACACCCGATGAAAACTGAAAATTGGAGGAATCAGCAGAAACAACCTCGTCTCACTCCCCTCTAACACCTCCAATCATTCCACCACCAATTAGAAGAATCAACAGAAACAACCTTGCCTCACCGCCGAATTCCACCACCAACAACCTCGTATCACTCCCCTCTATCACCTCCAATCATTCATCAGCCACGAAACAACACGAATCAGCAGAGATTGGAAGCCAAAATACCATTCTGGCGCGACCTATTTATGTCGGAAACTTCACATCCGGCGACACCCAATGTCGTGCGACACCACGGATCAAACGCTCATCCCCAGGTAACTCTAAACATGTCCTTGATCCACCCCACCAAACAACTTTGCAATGTTCGGATTTCATCCTAGAAGAACGAAAGTCATGAAGTTCACGCAACAGGGTCCGAGTTTTGCAAATTCCGGCGCCATCCAGCCGTCTCACGATCGTAGACCACATGGATTAGCCTCCTTTCCACCTGGTGCACCTTGCTCAACCATGGCTCAAGACCAATTTTACCACTAGTTGTGGATGATTTGAGATGGTGGCGACGGCTGTAACGGCAAGGGGGTTTGAATTAGGGATTTCTTTAACCAGCGAGAAGGTTGTAGGTGACGGTGGTGATTCTGGTTAGTGATTTGAGGTGGTGGCATTGGCGGAGGAGATTTAGGTGGTGGCTTCGTTGAGAGGGAGACGAGAGAGAACACTTTTCGATTTTCTAATTCTTGAAAATAATTTTTCAAAATGCCAAAAAGAACACATTTTCAACAATCTCAAAATGGACACTTAAAACACAAAATCCAAAAAGAATTCAAAACTCAAAACCTAAAATCGAAANTGATTTTGAGAATTTTTCAGTTATAATCAAACTAAAATTTTCAAAACGCGTTTTGGGTGTTTTCAAAACAATTTTTCAAAATGTCAAAAAGAACACATTTTCAACAATCTCAAAATGGACACTTAAAACACAAAATCCAAAAAGAATTCAAAACTCAAAACCTAAAATCGAAACACGAAGAGAACGGCCCTTAAGTTTTATTAAAAAAAGTTTTAGAATATTAACTATCTTATTTTTGTACAAGTCTTGGTGGAAAAATTTTGAATGCATATATTAGAATCAGTTATGGGTAATATTGACAAACTGAGAAGTTTGCAAATCACGTATACCTCTTTTCATTTGGACTTTTCGTGATCAGGAGTAAAAAATGTATCATGCAAACATAGAACTGGTCAAAATACACTGGAGCTAAATCTCAGTTTTAATTTTATGCATTGCCAAGCTGTTGCTATGACTAATAAATCCCTCTAACCTTACGTCGCATATTTTTCTCATTGAAATCATTGTGTCAGGGAGCTGCTGTTGCTTACGTGGCAGATCTTTTGAAAACACCTGCAATATTTTTGAAAGCTGTTACCGATATAGTTGATGGTGACAGGCCAACATCCGAGGAATTTTTGGAAAATTTGGTTGCAGTCACTGCTGCACTTGATCAAGCAGCCACTCGAGTTGTTGATTTCATCAATGGGAAGAATCTATCAGAACTTTGACTCTAATCATTGTTTTCCTTCTCCATTTCAGAGGAGGACGATGAATATTATGATTGAATAATTATAATTATTTTCAACCTTCTTCTCTCGTTTGGTAATATGTACCAAAGATGTAACGAAGGTTACTGATCACATTGTTATTTGTCTGCATATCAGTATATAAGTGTTGCCTTGCCATATGTTCGATAGACTTTATACTTCTTGTTGGTCTTAAATTTTTGCTCATCCCGATGATCTTAGTTATGCCTTCTACATTAGTTTGATTATTGGAGTATATTTGCAAATGATTACGTGCTCATCTTTGGTCATGTCTACTGAAACTGCAATCAGAGAACAGATTTTTACAACTTGAAAGCCATTTTTTCTATTTTCTCCCCATTTGCTATAGAAAAAGTGGAAATTGAAGGGCATTACGCTTTCTTTTCAAAAGGATTTGCATGCACAGCAGCCAGGAATCAAGATTATCATGAAACCAGAGAAACCAGAACTCGGTTAAAGTCCTAAGCTGGGCTCGCTTACAAAATTGACCTACAGATCAGGCCAGGCCTGTGGGGTTTTACACAAATCTCCACTTTTGAGTTTTTTCATAATAGGCGTGAGCGTCACGAGCCCATGCAGCAGGGCTCAGGGTGTCCCCACTATCGGGGTGGCCGGCCACTGGCACGGTCGAGGACTGGGTGGCTGGGCACATTTTGATACACTTGTTCAGTTGTTCTTCTGGCCTATAAATGTGTTTGCACTTGGCCTCTCATTGTCTAATCAGCAATCACTAATGTCAAGATTTACAGCTTATGCAAGTGAAATTGCTATGCAGTCTCTTTATGCCTGCTAACTGCAAACTTGGGCAGCATGGCCAGGAATAAAAGATTAACTGCTGTATGAAACCATAAAATTGAGAACCTCGTTGAAATCCTTGAACCAACTCTTCACCCAATGCCTTCTAAACAATTGAGTTTCTCACCCCCACAACTAATCCATTTACAACTTCATAAATTGAACACAACAATCCATCTTGTCGTGTGCGATGATAAAACTATAAGCAACATTAAGTTAATTTAAAGAATCCTCTCTGGTGCCGGTATATATAAGTCTTGTGCAAAGTACTTTGCAAAGGAAAAGGAGTTTCAAACTCATTTTCGAGAAGAAAACACGGGAAGTGAAGAGACCTTGAGGAATGCTAACCCCGGAAAAGCTACAATTCTTGCTCTTGGAAAGGCCTTCCTTTCCTCACCAGCTGGTCATGCAAGAGTTTTTGGTTGATGGCTATTTCAAGAACACCAACTGTGATGATCCAGAGCTTAAGCTCAAGCTCACTCGACTCTGTAATCAAATTCATTAGTAATCATTTCCATCACGTATATTTCTTATACAGCATATTTAGATCATTAATGCTATGTTTAATTAGCATTTTTTTCATGGTTCATAGGCTAGACAACCACAGTAAAAACACGGTATGTGGTCATGTCTGAGGAGATCCTAAAGAGGTACCCCGAGCTTGCTATTGAAGGGCTCCCAACAGTGAAACAACGATTAGATATTTGCAATTCAGCTCTCTCGAAAATGGCAATTGAAGCCTCACAATCCTGCATCAAGAAATGGGGCAGGCCAGTTTCAGATATAACTCACTTAGTATACGTTTCCTCAAGTGAAGTCCGATTACCTGGAGGTGATCTTTACCTGGCAAAAGGACTCGGGCTAATGCCGGATACTAGTAGAACCACGCTCTACTTTTCAGGATGCTCAGGCGGGGTGGCAGGTCTCCGAGTTGCTAAAGACATTGCTAAGAACAATCCTGGAAGTCGAGTTCTACTTTCTACTTCAGAAACTACCATTATAGGATTCAAACCACCTAGTATCCAAAGACCGTATGACTTAGTCGGGGTTGCACTTTTTGGAGATGGTGCTGGAGCCATGATAATTGGGTCGACCCCGGTTCCAAACCTTGAAAGGCCTCTTTTTGAACTCCATACCGCAATACAACATTTCGTGCCAGATACCGAAAATATAATCGACGGGAGACTCACAGAAGAGGGTATAAGTTTCAAACTAGAAAGGGAACTTCCTCGAATAATTGAGGATAATATTGAAGGATTCTGTGTTAAGTTAATGGGATTTGCATATTACACTGAGAAAGACTACAACAGAATGTTTTGGGCAGTTCATCCTGGTGGCCCTGCAATTCTTAACAGGTTGGAAAAGAAGTTGGAATTGCTGCCTGAAAAATTGAATGCAAGTAGAAGGGCACTGGCTGATTATGGAAATGCAAGCAGTAATACAATTGTTTATGTGCTGGAGTACATGCTGGAAGAGGCAAAAGGGGAAGAATTGAGGCAAAACTGGTGGGGATTGATACTGGCTTTTGGACCTGGGATTACATTTGAGGGCATTCTTGCAAGGAATCTTACCGTGTGAAAAAGATGTCTGATAACAGCATCTTCTTGAAAAGGAAAATAATCTACAAAATATATGTTGCTACTTGCTTTGGATTATTACAGAAGTTAATATTTCCAGGACTTTTTACTCTCCATATGTTGATTACAGTTCTTGAATCTGTTTCTTGAACACGCATTCTGTTAGATACCTCGTACAGGTAGTTAATTTTAATCACGACAGAATTGTCAAACTGAAACAAACACGCAAGTTGGGTGACCATTTTGAGACAAACTGATGTTCGATAACTGACATGAACCAAACATATTAAATCATTAACAATGCCACACTTTACTACTTCACAATTCACCGGGTTTGAGCAAAACCCCGCAAGTTCTAGAAGGCCAATGACGGTTCAATTCTGCATTGGTCCTATAATGCTGACAGGACCAGACCGAGGTCTGCTTCACCGAGTTTCCGGTCAAACAGACCGATCCAGTCTGGGTTTAATAAGCAAGGTCAAAGAACCAAATAAAAGGGATTGTATTAACCACACACGAGTAGAAACAAAGAACGATGAACATTGATTCGAGTTTAAGTGCTTACATGAGTCGATAGAATCACAACTCAAATCCACTAAATTGAACAAATTTCGTACTCATACAATCCAGCCAATCTGATTTTTAGCAAATCAACTGGTAGACTTGAAAACCCAAGTTTCTTGTATTTGCCATCTTTTCGCAGTCCATCTACCAGATTTATATGATGAAGAACCAGCGACCAGGATAAGCTGTGTGGTTTGCAAAAAATAACTTAAAAGGAAATCTCGAACGACCATTAATTACACCACTNTTTTCGCAGTCCATCTACCAGATTTATATGATGAAGAACCAGCGACCAGGATAAGCTGTGTGGTTTGCAAAAAATAACTTAAAAGGAAATCTCGAACGACCATTAATTACACCACTCCAGAAGGAAGGCGTAACACAAGCTGTCCTCCGAAAACGCTGCAAAGTAGAAACCTCACTTGATAAATTATGGAACAATGAATCCACAGATGATACTTATATGCCTAAAATGGAGCACAAGAATTTATACAAACCTTTTTACATAATAATAACAAAAGTCTGCGAGGATGAAAGTTTGAACAATTTCTGATATAAGAACCATTGACGGCCACAGACCATAACCCAGTGCCACAAGCAGATGACCACGACTGTCCAAAACCTGTCGAATGCAAATTGACAATGATGAAAATTCATCAATTTCAATTATCTATGTCCATGTACAAGAGACATACCAGCACATTTGGCTAAGCTTAATAAAAAGATTCTTTTTTTTCTCTCTTTCTTTTTATTTTTGTTTCCCAACATGTTGAGAGAACCTACCACTAAGTGAAAAGGCTACTTTTTGGCAAAAGTCTTGCCTAACTGCAATTTTCAACTTTGACAAGTAAAAATTGTATATTAATACTTACTTATTTACTGATAGTAAATACTTTTAAGCTTAGCCAAACATGCTAATAATCTTTCCTATTTATGTAAACTTGACCACATTATTAACTATAGTTTGATACTTCTTATTTGAGTGAATCCTGAGTTCAGAGAATAAAGTACTGGAAAAATTAGGGCTGGGCTTCCAACCCATCATGTGGTGTGGTTATGGATCCCCATCATGTGGTGTGGTTATGGATCCCAACTTTCAAAAATGAGGTTTCGGATCCCTAACCAATTTAGATATGTACATCTGGATCCTAACGTGATGATAATTGTCAATGTAAACGTTAGAATTGCACAATTTCACATGACTTAGAACCAGAACATCACAGTTATATGTGGCTTGATGTTTTTTTCCCTTCAGCTTCAAATCTAGTGAAGCACGTGTGAGATTTTAACATCTAAACTGACGGTTTCGATCACTTGGGAATCCATATTTAAGGATTTAAATACGATTAGGATCCAAAACCTACTTTTGAAGGTTGGAAACCCATAACCAAACCACGAGAAAGGTTGGTGAGCACAGCCCTAATACTCAAAAGTAATTTTATTGCTAAGTTTCATAGGTGATGTAATGCAGCAACAAGAAATCCTGTGAAACACGTGATTTTAGGTACAATCTAAGCAAACCAATTATAATACCAATTTTTAAACAAATTTACAAAATGACTCCATTGTTTGAACAAACATGACACCGTCGATACAATTTCGATATGATATCAGCATATTAATCTGGTAAACATATTTACATATAATATTATCATAATACTTTAGCATCCCAACTATTTAAAAAGGATTGGAGAAGCCATAACAATATTGATAATATAGAATCATGAGCACGTAATGGATGATTATTAATAAATTAATTATAAAGAATGCTACTTGCCTGCAACGGTCAACTTAAAAGGCTTAAACAAGTTAGTGTGAGTCAAACCTGGAGAACCCAATGAGCACAGCTCAAGAACCTTGCAACACCCAATGCGAATACATAATGAGCTGTAAAAGGTTCAACAATCTGTCACAAAGAAATTAGAAACATCATCAAGACCTGTAACATACTCAATCAAACTTTACAACGAAACTGTCTATCGTGTATAGACAGCTCTACGTGTTGCCAACAAAATTCTACCTTTGTGTTTTGCATGACGCGCAATTGAGGTAGCACGGAAACAGCTTCCAGGTAAACACAGAAAGCCCAGGCAATTCTATTGACAATGTGATGTGACGTAGATGGATGAATTAGCAAGGCTAAACCAGCACAAGGTACCACCTGCACAGATATAGAGACCAAAACACACTTTTTCAAAAACTGAATGCAAAATTTTCAGGGAAGATTCCATATAGCTTATATCAACAATCTAAAATATTCATCCAAATGCATGTATGAATCTCAGTGTACCCAAGCAGGAAAAGAAGAAGAGAGAAATGGTACCATGGAAAACTTACCACATAATACCAAGCAAAATTATCTTTATCCTCCATGTAACTCGATCTCAGTTTAAAACGAATCATATACATCACCCACAAGGTTGTAGCCAAAGTAGCTAAGTCAAGCAACGTGTGTATATCATATTCCATGACAAAACTGCAATACAATCTAACAGCCAAAAACAATGCTGTTAACTCCTGGGATTTGAGTGAAAGCCCTGCAAAGGAATAAACAAAATGGAGGAATCAGCATGTATTATCCACCTAGAAAACACAAGGTAAACTGAGAAAGTGGAAATCAGCAGTGTTCGTGTATAAATTCTTGGGCTCTATTTGGCCATTATCTAATGAGAAGGATGCCAAGGAAAAAGCAAATCTCACTAAATAAGTTCAAGTTCATGTGAAACGAGATCAAAAGATAACGATCCATAGGTAAATACCAAAGAAAATCATGTAAACTTGAAGAAATTCAAATAACATGCTGTAATTGTGCTCACATTCTAATGTTCACGAATATCAATGGATCTGTTTTCTGATTATTAACCATAAGCTTACCTTCAATTATATCCTTTTCTCTAAAAATGATGTCCTCATTTCTCATTCAGCTCGTCACATTCAAAGGTACCAACTAATTATCAATTAAACGGCCAACTCAGTACAATGCTAATTGAAAACTAGGTACGCCCACCACAGTAGAGTTTTGTATACAACCATTTTAGTCAAGCATGTGATAAACTAATTCCACATCCAAATACAGATACAATCTCTAAATAAAGCCCTGGGCCCCAACGATTATACACATCAAAAATAATAAAGACCTAGTATTATGCAACCTCATGAATTTGGACTGCAATCTATAAGTTACAGACAAATAACTGACCACGGGAGGGTCTTTAATATGTTCTGTCACTACTACCCCAACACAAACATAGATACATGAAGGCAGATAACACTTCATTATAATTCCAATGATCATTCCCTATTAGATTTCAAACTGTAAGAAAGGATAGCCATAAAATGTAACTTCAAGCAAAGGATGAGAACTCTCTTTGAAAACATATAGCCGAGGAATAAGAGAAACCCCTCAACTTTGGTAAAAAGCATATCTTTGATTACTCCCAGAACCCAAGAAACAGGAAATTGGCTAGTGCACAAACAACAATAAACATTCTTTCAAAACAGATGAAGGTAAAAATCCAATCTTTCCTTGCATAACCAAAATTTGACTTAAAAAAAATTCAAAACCCCAAGTGAGGAAAAAAATAAAAAAAACCCCCAAAATTCCCCGTTCAGGAGAATCATAACAACGACGAAAAAGACAGATATAAAGCCAATCTTTTCTTACATAAACCAAAATTAACCAAAAAAAATCAATATCCCGTCAGAGGAAAACGCTAAAAAACCATAAGATCAAAGGAAATAAAATATTTCACTGATTTTTCTCTTTATCGTAGGGTTCTTACTACCAAGAGAAGATCTTTTCCTCATATTCCAAAAAAACCTCCAAAATTTCTCATCCCTCAGTAATTACAACCAACCACCGCAAAATAACATAAAGTAAAAAACATGGAGAAACAGAACAACCCAAAACATATAAATGCAACAAATATAAAAAATTGGTATAGTACCAGCACAGGTTTTTTCCTTCATGAGCTTGTAAATAAGAACCGAAATTCCGATGGAGTGAACGGCCTCGGCGGCAACAAAAAGGTTGTCATGATCGTGAACAATAACACGGAGAAGAACCAGCGCCGCCATGCCGCTGACCACCGCCAGAAAAGCCTTCACTTTCGGCGGCTGCCGCCGGACCCATGTCGACACTGCGTGGATCGGCCTCCTCGGTGGCCTCATCTTTTGCTCCTTTCTTGTATGTATAGGTGTACAGATTGTATATATTTTGATTATTTTCCCTGAGCTTTCTGCGATTGAAAGTTTTGAGGAAAAATTAAACGGCAATTGGGAGAGAGGGGATACTCTTTTGGCTATTTGAAGAAAAAGGGTCAAATTTGTTATTAGAATACTCTTTTGGGCCATTGGGGGCATTTTTCCCCTTTATTTTAAGTGGTAATTGGGTCAAATAACTTATTTCAAAAGAATAACTCTTTGTGTACAAAATAGGGTACAAAATAGTGTCTAAAATTATCAAATGACGGCCCCATATTGGGCTGGGTACAAAATAGTGTTTAAAATTGCCAAATGGCGACCCCCTATTGGGCTGGCGCCAGCCCAATAGGGGCCGCCATTTGGCAATTTGAACACCATTTTGTAACCCATTTTGTACTTGTAGCACAACCCATTTCATAATACATTTTGAAATTTTAGCATTTAACGGTTTGACTAGAATAGTATTTTTAAAAGAAATATTTAAAATCATAATTTATAAACTACATAATGTATTCTTATTCTACATCAATAGAAAACTTAATTTCCCCTCCATGGGTATCACTTAAAACAAATCATGCAGCATCCAAATTGGTAAATGGACCTTAGATTCGGACTAAGAAGACCAGAAATGTGCAGAGTGGGTTGGAATCCTCCTTGCAGGATGTATCACGCGCCGTCGCTCGCGCCACTGATCCCTCGACACGTGACGCCGACGCACGCCTTAGCACTGTTGTGGGTTAACATTAATTTCAACCAAAACTCAACGAATTCATGGATGAAGTTAGGGTTCTTTGCGAAAAATTTGGGACTCGAGGATTTGATAAATCTATGTTACTCCAAATGTTTAATTCGATGAGAGGAATTACAAATGATGATGGAATATCTATGGGTTCTCCATCAATTGTGCCAATTGTGAACCACAATGGAATTAATTTGCCACGGGAGTATGAACGTGAGGAGGACCTGTCCATTTCAATTGAGGCTGTTCCTAAGGTTATTGCTCCAATTGAGAGAAATTGAGGGTCATGAGATCATGGGTGATGCTCCAATTGATAGAATTGTAGATCAATCGAGCCCCAATTTCATCCTTCAATGTGCGGTAGATGAACACTAAATTAAAAAAAAAATGGCA
>CAIGRQ010139481.1:0-12036 GCA_903798375.1 Fraxinus sp. D2006-0159
TTTCTTCCTTTTCAACAACACATTCCTTATCACATCACTTCAAAAAAAATACATTCTCTCATTTTAATATGCACCAAACACACTTTTAGTCAAAATTAATTAGCCGGAGGTGTGGAATTTTTACCTCGAAAAATTAATCCAGAGTAGAAAAATGTGTTAATAATCAGGTCTAACAATTGAATTAATTAGTGCCTAAAGCGTAATAATGATATCATGTTGAGGGAAGCATGCATGTTTTCAAATTAATAATTAATTCTATGAATTCTTCAGTGCATGTAATTGCTGTCTTTGTCTTTGTTTTATTCCTGCCAAGCATCATAATTAATTTTGCATGGATTTTGAAGGTCAATTATTTAATTCTTGTAGAATAATTTTTGATAGATCAAAGTAAAAATAAAATATAGACACAATTCTCATATATAATTATTTATTATTTAACTAAAATAAAATAAGAAATCACTTTTTGCAATAATTTTCTATTCTATTTCTCTCGAAAATATTTTCTCCAACCAAATTAAGGAAACATGTTATGCTTGATACCAAGCTGAATTTGAAGTAGTATTTACAAGTTCTTCACTAGTAAAATATCTATAAATTTATGAAAGATTGAATTTTCCCCCAAATTTATCTTCCAAGTATTAGGGCTTGTATGGAAGATTTGTTTGAAATTATTTCCAACTACACATTTATAGGACTCCTAATTTTTTTTTTCTATTTTTTGAACACACATTCTAAAAATATCAATTTTCACTTGAAAAAAAATCTCTTATGCACATGTGTACAATTTTTCATTATCGTAATACTTTTACTATTCTAATTAGCTCATGTTTAAGCCTCATTCTCTAAAAATTTATTTTCGATCAAATATTCTCCCATTAAAATAATATTATAAGTAAACTTAAAAATCTTCTCTATTTTTTTTAATTATACAATTTCAAAATATCACTATCAATTTTTATTTTATTTTATTTTTTTCAAAATGCTATTTATAGTCGCGGTGCAGTAGTCATCATATGTGTAACTTTGTTATTGATGCATTAGCTCGTAATTTGAGATAACAAAATTACATGGAATTAATGCCTAAATAAACAAGTTGCCGCATAAAATATCATGCAAGGCGACTATTCTAGTCGTCCACTACTAATAGCATCATACTTTTCCATAATATGTCAGCTCAAAGAGTTAATCGTCCTAATGGTCATTGAACTTATGTCCATGTTTTCGATTGCTCACTGAAACTTAAAATAACCATTTTTGACTATTAAATTTATTCAAATGTTGAATGTTCCTCACCGAAACATCAATTTAAATCCTTAACGAAATCACTAACATGACTAACGGAATGCACATGTGACGCTTCATCATGCCGTCAACAAATTATCTCGTATTCAATTGCTCGCTAAATTTTTAAAAACTCTTCAATTGTTCACTAAATTTTGAAAAACGACTTCGATTGCTCATTGAATTTGAGGTGATCGAATTTTAGCCACTAAACTTATAAAAATTGACGGCGGCCAGTTGTTCTTTCAAAAATGTGTATTGCAAGCACACGTGTCATGTAAAGGTAATAAAGTGGACAAGTGAGTCCGATTTGTCGATCCCATGAGAAACACAATCCATCATCCGTTGAGCCCATGAGTTCGTTAATATAGTTTTATAGAATTTTAAGCTGAAAATACACAACCATTTAATTAAATTTATTATGTGTTGCGTTACAAAAATCATTTAATTAATTTTTTTGTGTGTTTTATTATAAAAATTCTAATATTGATTAATTATCTATTTCGTCGTCAAAATTCATTTAATTAAATTTATCGTGTGTTTCTTACAAAATTTAAATTTTATTTTATTTTAATTTTAACAACAAAACACAAAATAAATTTGAATTTTTCAGATGATGAAAATAATTTAAAATTCTACAAAAATATGTTAAAGATTAAATTTAATTATCGTGTAATTTAGCAATCATTTTTCGTGGAATCGACAAAGTGAACTCGCTTGTTTACTTTATTACTTTTCGCGATCCATGCTTTTGCTTTACACATTTTTCAACGAACAACATGGTGCCGTTATTTTTATAAATTTAAAATTCATCTCAAAGTTCAGCGAGTAATCAAATACGTTTTTCAAAATTTAGTGAGCAATCGAATACTTTTTTTAAAGTTAGGAGAATAATCAAAGACTAGACAATTTGACACAACATGTACATTATATTAGTTAAGTCATTAATTATGTAAACTGTTTAAAACGAATGTTATGTCGTGAATAATGTTTAACGTTTGACTAAATTGAATGACCAAACTCGATATTTTAAACGTTAACAACAAACAAAGAAACAGACAGAATTTCAGTGACCATTGGGACATTTAACAGCTCAAACAAACAGTTAATATTTATTTTAGTTTAATCATTTTCTTTGAAGTTCTCGAAATTGCTGTCTAAAATACAGACAAGGAGACCCTCTCTCTCTCTCTCTCTACATTTCACTTTCCATACCAACTGAGCTCTCTCTTTTCTTCTTGGCTTCACCATATCACAATCTTGATGAGTGAGAGAGGAAGAGAGCCTCCCTGCCTGTTCATGCAACATCTACAAACTCTTTAACAAACACAAACAAGCAGAGTTTTGGGGGGTTTTCTGAATGGCACTTTTGATGCACAGAGAGAGCAATAGTTGCGGAAGTTACAGTAAACAGCAAATGGATGCTAGCAAGTATGTGAGGTACACACCAGAGCAAGTGGAAGCCCTGGAGAGAGTCTACGCAGAGTGCCCAAAACCGACTTCTTTGAGAAGGCAACAGCTCATTAGAGAGTGTCCCATTCTTTCTAACATTGAACCTAAACAGATCAAAGTCTGGTTTCAAAACCGCAGGTATTTATTTATCCAAAAATCACTAGCTCATGAAGGCCTTTTTTGTACTTTATCTCCGGTGTTTATGAGGTGTATTCCAGGTGTCTAATGTTTTTCGTTGAATCCAAGTTTTGTTATTTTCCCAATCTTTTGTATCTCTTTACCTTTTTGTAGATTCAGAAATAACTATTTCTGAATACAAGCTTTCTGTAAATTTTTTTACAGGAAAAAGATTTATTTTCTTAATAATGTCTCTTATCCTTTTGAACTCCATTTTTTTTTTGGGAACAAGAAAAGCCTAAAAGAGCACTTTTCAGTTCTTGCCTTAAGACTGGAGTTGGCTGTGTATTATTTTTTGGTTAGATTGTTCAAAGAATTTGGTCAACACTTAGCTTTGGATTTGCTTTCCCTTTTTGGTCAAGTTATTTTTCTTTACTATTGAAGGCCAGAAGTTTGCATAGAATGTTGAGAATGCACCTGAAATTTTTTTGTCAAAAAAATGCAGTTTGATAAGGTTGGTTTGCTGCATTTGTTTTTATATATATTTTAATTTATTATTGAACATTTCTATTTTCTTTATTATTCTATTCTCTAATATGCAAAATTATATTGTGATGACCAAAACGTGTAATTGAATTATTTCACTTGTTTTTATCTGTCTTCATCATCCAGGTTTCTGTATGTTAATTAACATGTTCTTGATTTTGGCTTTAGTGTCTTCCTAACTTCTACTTGATTTAAAATTATTTGATTTAAATCTTAGGGGTTCTTGTTGATTTTATCTAATAAAATTTCTAACAATTTTCATTTGCTGCACCGAATCAAGTTACTTCATATTCTGTCAGTAGCCTTCCTTCAACGTATGATATCAAATTTGTTACCTCAACTCTATGGCAGCTTTTTTATATGAGCAAAGTGGTTGAAAAGATTATGTGACATTTGTAAGTTCATTGTCATTATATGGATCCAGTTTTTACCTCACTCTACAAACCTAAAAAGCGATGCGTTCTTTTAAGATTATCATAAATTGTTCTTCTGCTCACAAGTTGAATCGTCTCCTTGAGATAAAAACGAATAGTCTAAGAACTGAATTATTGAAAGCGATCGATTAGAAAAACTACTAAAAATTTTCTTTTGTAGATGCCGTGAAAAGCAGAGGAAGGAAGCGTCTCGTCTCCAGACTGTTAACAGGAAGTTGAGTGCCATGAACAAGCTGTTGATGGAAGAGAATGACCGCCTCCAGAAGCAGGTCTCACAGCTGGTTTATGAAAATGGTTATATGCGCCAACAATTGCACACAGTGAGTTTTCTTATTTTATTAGCCTAATAGGAATTCTGGTTTGAGCTTAGTATAATTTTTTCTCACATCCTTGAATAATGCCTCATGTTTTCCTTGAATAAATCAGCAATTATCTGTGACTACCAAATCTTATTCTTCTTCTTCATTTTTTATTTTTTTTGGCCTTTTTATTTTGCAATGAATCTCACGTTTATGGTTTGTAATAGGTAAGTGCACCGACCACTGATACTAGCTGTGAATCTGTCGTCATGAGTGGTCAACAGCAACAGAAAAACATAGCACCTCAGCATCCAGAAAGGGATGCTAATAGCCCATCTGGGTAATTGACGATGATTCCTTTTCCAATCTGAACAGCACACCATTAGTATTTTGGTTTGTTGGTCTAAACACTTACTGTCTAACTGAAGCTTGCTTTTTTCTTCGTTCGTATCTCAGTCTTCTTGCTATAGCTGAGGAGACCCTGGCAGAGTTCCTTGGAAAGGCTACAGGAACTGCTGTCGACTGGGTCCAAATGATAGGGATGAAGGTATATATTTAAATTCCTTGCGGTGATTCTGATTCTCTTTTCAGATGTTTATTTGGATTTACATCGTGTGCCTTGAACTGAAACTTTTTATTTTCTTGTAGCCTGGTCCGGATTCTATTGGCATTGTTGCTGTTTCACGCAACTGTAGTGGGGTAGCAGCACGAGCCTGCGGTCTCGTGAGTCTCGAGCCGAGTAAGGTAATATTGTCTGTTCTACCATTTTTTGTTTGTTATAAAAGTCAAGATTTGTGCTTTAACATTTTTGGTTCCATTAAAACTCTAGAAACTTTTTTACACAGGTTGCCGAGATTCTAAAAGATCGTCTTTCTTGGTTTCGCGATTGTCGTTGCCTTGATGTTGTGAGCGTGATTCCTACAGGAAATGGAGGGACTATAGAGCTCATATATATGCAGGTTTTTGTCTTTGCATAAAATTCTATCCTTGAACTTGGAATTTATTAGCTTCCAGCAGTGTGTGTAACTGGTTTTCAATGTGTTTTTTTCTTAGACTTATGCACCAACAACATTGGCATCGGCTCGTGACTTTTGGACATTGAGATATACTACAAGTTTGGAAGATGGAAGTCTTGTGGTGAGCACATTTCCAAAAAATTCTACTACTAAATTCGTAGTTGCTACTAGAAAGCTGTCTGTTTAACTATGCAACTACAAGAGATAATGAATGAAAGCTAAAACTTGCTGATATTGGCTGAAGTGAATTGGGTTCTATAACGAACCGGGTTACGTGTCCAGACCGTTACATATACGTATTGTTCGCTCCATGATAGCTTAAACCCATCTTATCCTTCACGACTAATTGGTATCAACATTCAGTTTAAGTCTCTAAGGTAGAAGTCTTTGGTTCGAATCCTGGGAACGTGATAAAAAGTTGTGAGAGATAAGATGACTGATATAACGGCTTGGGCACAAAGCCTGGGTCACTACCCGATCTCTATGTCCGAGCCATTAATTTATGTACTGTCCTAAAAGAGCTAATTACTCAATTGATACCAAAATTCAATTTAAGTATCTCATAAGGTAGAGATCTTTGGTTTGAATTTTGGGGACGTGATAGAAATCCGTGATGGGTAAGATGGACTAGGCTCTCCAAGAGTGGAAGGTACATAAGTTAACAGCTTGGGCATAGAAATTGAATCCTTACAAGTTTCCTTTGGTACATAAATTAACGGTTTGGGCATAAGAGCTGAGTCCTTACACGTTCCCTTCAAAGGAAACTTGTGTAAAATCTCTTTAGCTATTCACTTTTGGCATATTTAGTAAGATGGATTAGACGGCATCTGACCATCAATTATGTATCATTTTTAACCCGGTAAATGTTAATTTGCAGATATGCGAGAGGTCTTTAACATCTTCCAGTGGTGCCCCAACAGGGCCTACAGCTCCATGCTTTGTAAGAGCTGAAATGCTACCTAGTGGCTGCCTGATACGTCCTTGTGAGGGTGGTGGCTCCATCGTTCACATTGTTGATCATTTTGACTTGGATGTGAGAAATAAATTCATCTAGTTTTTGTTTTTTTATGTAATTTCTTTCTCCTAATTCCTAATATATCTGTTATTTTTTTATACAGGCATGGAGTGTTCCTGAAGTTCTAAGGCCACTTTATGAATCTTCTAAAATCATTGCACAGAAGATGACTATGGCTGTAAGAATTTCTTTGTTCTGCGCATTATTTGCTTAGCTTTATCTTGGATACTCAATGTATTCTCTATTTTGCATTCAGGCCTTGCGACACATAAGACAGATTGCGCAAGAAACCAATGGAGAAATTCAATGCAGTGGCGGTCGCCAGCCTGCCGTTCTGAGGGCATTGAGTCAAAGATTATGTAGGTGAGAAATCTTGGATTGTGTTTTAAAACATTATGGATATCATCAATTTAAAAAGATAAAAACGGAACCTAAATATTGTCCAAAGTATTCTTTCAAGACGAGGGGGGTACTTTGGTGGCACCACACTGGTAATATACAAACTTATTCCCTTTTTCCTGTTGAAGTAGTTATCTATTGTACAGGTATTTCATATATAATTCTGATGTAGCTTTGAAAGGTTTCCATTTACTTGTTTTTCGACGTTTAACAATTTTGGGACTGTATCAGGGGATTTAATGATGCTGTTAATGGGTTTGTCGATGATGGTTGGTCGATCCTGGGTGGTGATGGGGTGGAAGATGTAACCATTGCCATAAATTCATCTCCAAGCAAATTTCTTGGTTCCCAGCACAACACTCTGTCCATGCTCCCTTCTTTTGGGGGCGTCCTTTGTGCTAGAGCATCAATGCTTGTTCAGGTTTGTTTTCATATATTAATTTTCCAAGGATGAAATAGGGTTTGTTGAGTGATTTACAAGAAGGCTGTTTCCAACTTATTTTGTTTACAGTTGGCAGTTGCAGCGTGTTGACAGATAATGTTGTTTACTTTTTGGTAATTTATTACACAGAATGTCCCCCCTGCATTGCTTATTCGTTTTTTGAGGGAGCATCGTTCTGAGTGGGCTGACTATGAGGTCGACGCTTATTCTGCCGCATCTCTTAAAGCTAGTCCTTATGCAGTTCCTTGTGCAAGGCTTAGCGGGTTTCCTGGCAGCCAAGTCATTTTACCTCTTGCCCAGACTGTAGAGCACGAAGAGGTACCCAACATGATTGTCTTTGACATTGAGTACAAGTCTAACATGTTCGGTAGGAAGGATCTCATAGCACTCAACTAATCAAGGAAGAAATAGAAGCTAAAATTTTGTCCACTATGGTAGTCAGTCCTGTCTAGTATGCATACCAAACATGCACGTCTAAGTCTTGCATTGACATTTTTTGTCACTATAATGATCTGTGAAATCTTTTTGTTTGACCCTAGTTCTTGGAGGTGGTTCGCTTAGAGGGTCATGCATTCTCACCAGAGGACATAGCTTTGTCACGGGACATGTACTTGTTGCAGGTTTGTTCACTGTTTAATTAGACATTTTTTTTTTTTGAATTGTAAATAAAAAAGACAGAGACTTTGGTCCATGTAACTTTTATGATATTAATTTAATTTTGTAACCATGGCAGCTATGTAATGGGGTTGATGAGTCAACTTCCGGTGCCTGTGCTCAGCTCGTCTTTGCACCAATTGATGAATCATTCGGTGATGATGCTCCTTTGCTTCCATCTGGTTTTCGTGTTATACCGTTGGATGCTAAAACAGTTGGGTGACCTTGTACTTTCAAATGTTATTAAATTTCAAGTGACTGTTGTATTTGTTCAGGTTGTATAATAATTTTATCTCGATCATGATGAAGGATGGGGCTGCAGCAACTCGGACATTGGATTTGGCATCTACCCTTGAGGTGGGACCTAGTGGAGCTCGTACAGCTGGTGAAGTCGATTCGTGTAATCAGAGTCTTAGGTCTGTTTTGACTATCGCATTCCAATTTACTTTTGAAAATCACTATCAAGACACTGTAGCTGCTATGGCCCGTCGATACGTGCGTAGTATTGTGAGCTCTGTTCAGAGAGTTGCTATGGCAATTTCTCCATCTCGACTCAGCTCCCAAATGGTACCGAAGACTCTTCCTGGTTCACCAGAGGCTGTTACATTGGCACGGTGGATTTGCAGGAGCTATAGGTATAACTTTATATAATCGATTCATATTTAGAGATTGTTATGTGGATTAGACCTTACTAAATTTAAGAGCAAAACTAAGTGTAACAAAACCGACACACACACACACACAAAAACACAAACACAGACACTTGCAGTGTTCGCTTTCAATGTGAGAACTATGTCCACTCTTCACCGCGTTTTCACTAAAAGTTAGAAGAAAGTTACAGTTGAGATGTCAAGGCTCTCGCTCTAAGTTAAAAAAAACCCCACCTGTTATTCTTTATCTAATAGAAATAATAGGAAATATAACACAAAATATAGATAGCATAACAAGGCTCCAAGCAGTACAACAAAGATGCATCATTAGAGTGTAATTGATGTACTAAGAAAGCATAAGCCTTCTACTAAATTAAGCTTTGATAAATTATGGACCTCGGTGATTGTTTACAAGCTTGACTATTCGAGCCTGTTGCATATTGGATTCTTCTAATTCAGAAAGATTTTCTGAATAAAATATTTAAAATACAAACTATGGATATAAAGCCAACGTTCGTCCTTAGTAGACAAATTCTCGTGCTTTTCTAATGCCTGTTTTGTATTCAGGATGCACACCGGGGGAGAATTCCTTCAGATTGATTCGGAAGCTGGTGATGGTGTTTTGAAACAACTGTGGCATCATAGTGATGCTATTATGTGCTGCTCTGTCAAAATGAATGTTAGTGATGCCAATTTTTTTTATCCTTAATTCTCTTTCTAGGCTTATGTTTTGAGTAAGAGAGAGAACACTACGTGACCAACTAACTTCTGGTTGCAGGCGTCTGCGGTTTTCACATTTGCAAACCAGGCAGGTCTCGACATGCTTGAGACTACACTTGTGGCACTTCAGGATATAATGCTCGAGAGGATTTTGGACGAAACTGGCCGAAAGCTACTCCTTTCAGAGTTCTCCAAGATAATGCAGCAGGTTAGTCCCTCAATTCGTCTGATAATTTTTTATTTTCAAAATCTCACTGCAATCCTGATTCCATTGTTTTTAGCAAGAAGATTCACTGTGTTTGCTTATTATTTTTCTTGTAATACAGGGATTCGCCTATCTGCCAGCAGGAGTGTGTGTTTCGAGCATGGGCAGGCCTATCGCTTATGAACAAGCCATTGCGTGGAAGGTTCTGAACGACGATGACTCCAATCACTGCCTTGCTTTCATGTTCGTAAACTGGTCCTTTGTCTAAATGCAATAGATGAGCATTAAGACTTTGCAACATTCGGTAGCTTTAGCTTTTTTTATGTACTTGTTCTACTTTGTTGAAAGCACATATAACATATAACTAGGTTCTGAACTTGACCTCGTATCTGTTTGGATGTATGTCCTGTCCATCTAGTTCAACTAATTCAAAAGTCAGTATTGTTCGCATGCATTATTTTCGTAAATTTATATGTTTTAAGACTTTTCGTCCAACATTGGGAGCTTGACACATGCATTATTTTCGTAAATTTACATGTTCACTTTTCGACCATCATTGGGTCTCTACTGCATTTATTTCATATTCACAAATTCTAACTCGATATTTCTTATGAATTGGAGGGGATAACATCTATATGTACAGAAGGAATTTTTGCCAGAAACCATACAGAATACACACGAGGTGGGCTCCATTTTATTTTCACAATATTTAAATCACATGTGGCACCCCATGTGAGTATTCTGTATAGTTTCTGGCACAAACAGAAAATTTCATTGGAGGGACGTGAGTTTGAAATTCTACTAGACTATGACAAATGGATAATGCTATTTTGCCCAAGTTGGTTGACAAAAGGGGGGTGCCCAAATGATGTGGCACCCCACTATTGGAGGGAATCTGTGGCGCTTTTTGTCAACCAACTTGGGCATTGTAGCATGGTTCAAGACAAATACATAGCCCATGTTTGCATTCCATCAACTACACAATTTGCAATTAGTATCCACTACTTGTTTTTATCACACTAGCTTGTAATTAAATCCAAACGAGCAATCGAATATCGAGGTAGTCTTTACAGATGTCTCTTTCATTCTGGTACAGTACAGAGTGCTGCCAGAATTGTTCCTTTTTGTTCATATGGTCCCCTGCACTTTCTTTCTCAACTTTCCCTTTCTCACTCTCCTTTTTCTGATGAGAAAGACAGAGATTCAGGCAAGCGTGCAATTTGAATCCTTTTCATGTCAGCACTGTTGTGTTAAAGAAAAAAAGATTAAAGTTAGCTTAGAATATTGGGTTTATCAAAGCGATAAAGACAATGCGAGGTTCAAGATTCAGAGAAGGGACTAGGGTGTCAAGTAATGATAAACTTTGACCAAATTTGCTGTTCTTTTAGTGCTTTCTTGTGCAAGGGAAGAAGAGGGTTCAATGCAAATAATCATATTGAAGGAGAATTTGGTTAAAAGGTCTTCAACTTAATATTTCAAGTTTAAAATACCTCAAAGTCAGTCATTGATAAATGGATATAATCTTAAAAGATAAATCATAGTTATTAGATTCGATTTGGACATCGACTCGAACGAGGTACTGGATCATCAGTTATTGGTCGGACCAGTGAATCGGTAGTCGGACCAGTGGGTCATTGTTTAAGAATTATTTATAATATGAAATATTTTTCTTTGAGATAATTAAATTTTTTAAGTTATTTGCTACTTAATTATTTTTATATCTTTAAATTTGTGATTTTGTAGACTTATTTATTAGCATAATGGTTAGACTTTGACTTACAATTTTGTATTTTTTATGAAAATATAATAATATTCTCATTTTTGTTATATACAAACCATTTATTAGTTATAACAAAAAATTTATGTCATTATATATTCAGTTCTTAACTAAAATCAAATTTGTCATACGTAGTAAGTCCATAAAATAATTACTTGATATAATAGAATGAAGTAAAATTAAATTATTTTAATCTATAAAATCATCCTATCCTGCCCGGTCAAAGATTCGGGTCACGGTTCAACGGGCCCTTCGACTGGGCCGATCTGAATTTAATAAGGGAACAATACATAATTAAGGTTTTTAGGTATCACTATTTCAAAATTAAGGTATGAGGTTTTAAATTTCAAAAATCAGATTTTCATTAAATTCATTTATGAATTAATTAATTAATTATATATTTTAATAATAAATATATAAAGGTCACAAATTTATGCAATTTGGTCACAATTCAAAAATTTTATAAGTCATAGTTCGTTCATCAGTCACAAATTAAAATTTAAAAGTNTAATAATAAATATATAAAGGTCACAAATTTATGCAATTTGGTCACAATTCAAAAATTTTATAAGTCATAGTTCGTTCATCAGTCACAAATTAAAATTTAAAAGTCACAATTCATTCATGGATCACAAATCACAAAATTCATAAGTTACGTAACTTATTTATGGTCACTAAACACCAAATTATAGGTCACAGGTCAAATTTTAAGGTCACAATTCAAAAAAATTATAGGCCACAGTTTGTTCGTCAGTCACAAATTCAAAATGTCAGTCACATATCCCCGAACGCCCCACCCCCAGTCCCGATCCTCCGCCAATATTTGGTCACAAACCAACCAAACAATTGGTCACAAATACTACCCTACCCCACCCCGCCTTCACCACAACACCACCCAAACCACCACTATCGCCCGGTAACAATACCACCACAACTACAGCCACCGCAACACCAAAAAACCACCACCACCATCGTCGTTCACCCTGCCACAACATCATCACAACCGCGTCACAATAACCACTGCTACAC
>CAIGRQ010139482.1:0-12341 GCA_903798375.1 Fraxinus sp. D2006-0159
CTTTTGATCATTTGAATAATTTTTCATCTCCTTATGGATACGACACCCAAAACTACATAATAACACTGCATAAATCTTTGGGCGTAATGAAGTGGAATCGAGCATAAATCCAATTTATTGGATGCTCAACGGGGGATGTAGAGTTAGAAGTGGTCTCCGAACCTTCAGGACTTAGGCCGAAAGAAATCGCTTGTGTTATCTTTAATTTCTACACTTTTTATTTACCGAGTTATCGTTTTATTGTTGCTTCTCAAAGTTATTATCATGTGTTCCTGGCCTTACAGTGGTATCAGAGCCATTACTAAGGAGTAAGATACTTGGATTTTGGAGAAACTGGTTGATTTGCAACATATCTAAATTTTTTGAAATTGGTGTCAAGCAAAATTGGAAGAAAACGAGTTTTCTAAACTTGCCGGGTGAGATTTTTCTAAATTTTTTTGTAATGTTCTCTTTAAAAAATTAGAGTTTTTTATTTTATTTTTCCCTTGATTTACCGTATACATTAACCAAAGGCTCCTATGAGGCCTTGAGAATTTGAGATAAACCAAGTACAGGGTGTGTACTTGGAGAATCTTGCATGCTGAATATTTGAAACATAGCTTTGTGATCTCTATTATCGTGTTTTCTTTTTAGTCTTGATCTGCATATTCTTTGTGTGTGCTTGAAATTTATAAAATCTTGTTTCACTACATGTATTACTGTGATATGTGAGTGACCCAATCTGTACTCTTACTGTTCTTTGCAAATTTGTGAAAAATGTCTTCAATTTGTGAATTATACTTAATTATAATATGGCTTCTGCTAAGTTTAAAATTAGTCAATTTGATGAAAAAGGTGATTTCAATATGTGGAATAAAAAATGAAGAATATTTTAATGCAAATGAGATGTGTTAGGGTTTTGGATGATACCCAACCTGCTAATTTACTTCCTACAAAGAAAATTGAACTTGAAGAAGTTACTTGGAGTACTATTTTCGTGTACTTATATGAAAATGTAATAAGAATATTGGTGAAACAAAAACTACTATTGAATTGTGGACTAAGTTTCATAACAAATATGTGACAAAAACTATTCCAAATAAGTGTTTCTTATTAAAACAATTCTTTTCTTTCAAAATGAATCCCTCAGTTAATTTGGATGAAAATTTAAACAGATCGACAAAATTTACCAAAGACTTGGCCAACTGTGATGAAAAACTTTCAAAAAATTAGATGGTTGTAGTCTTGTTAAACTCCATTAGTGACAGATATAAAGACATCAAGGTTGCTCTAGAGTATGGTAAGGAAAAACTTACCATTGATGTTATAATAAACTCTCTAAGAAATAAGGCTCTAGAGATGAAATATGATTCTAGTAATAGTCAAAATGGAGATAAATTGTTAATAAAGGGAAAAAGTTTTTGGTAAATCAAATTATCACATTAAGTCTTTTATTGAAAATAAAAATAAATTTTGTGATAAGAATAAATCCAAAAATAAGGCTAAGTGAAAGAAGTGTTATTATTGTGGGAAGTTGGGTCGTTTTGTTAAAGACTATTTTAAGAAGAAAATGATTCAAAAAAAAAAAAAAGTTTTATGATGAGAGTAATGCTTTAGTGTATAATAAAGCTAAGCCTGAAACTGGTCTAGTCTTGGTTAATATGGAAAAAGAACTAAGTGATGAATGAATACTCGACTCAAGTTGTTCCTTCCATATGTGCTTTTCTTTAGTTTGAAAAAATAGTTGGAGGGCAAATTAGAATGGGAAATAATATTACCTATAAAGTCAGAGGGATAGGTACCATAAAATTGTTACTAGATAATGGTAATGTTCTATTCTTAAAAGGAACTAGGTATGCTTTTTACTTGAAGATGAGCCTGGTGTCCTTAGGTACATTAGATGATATGAGATTTAATATAAATTTGGGTCAATGACATATTAAAATTCTTAGGGGCGGTGATTTAATCATTAGTACCCCTAAGAGATATGGCCTCTGTTTTTTGAAAGCTAAACCCCTACTCGGCTTCACTGCTTTTGTTGTATCTGAAATTTTTACATTTGAAGAATTATGGCATGATAGACTTGGCCATATTGGCAAAAAGAGTTTGAATTCTTTACATTCAAAATGAATTTTTGGAAAACTAGATTTTTGTGATTTTGGTTTTTTTGAACAATGTGTTACATGAAAATATAACAAACTAACTTTTCCAATTGAAATTCATAAATCCAAACAAATATTGGAATAGTTACATGTTGATTTGTGGGGTCCTATTGTCGTGTGCACTTTATTTGATTTCAGATATTATTTACTAATCATTGATGATTTTTCAAGGAAAACTTGGGCCTTATTAAAAAGTAAAGATGAAGTATTCTCTATTTCTAAAGATTGAAAAACTCAAATTGAAAATTAAACTGATCACAAAATAAAAATTTAAGGACTAACAATGGTTTGAAATTTTGCAATCATGAATTCAAAAATCTTTTGTAAAGGACATGGTATATTGAGCCATAAAACCGTCACTTATACTTCTCAACAAAATGAAATAGCTGAAAAAATGAATATGACTATTAAACAAAGTTAGATGTATGATTTTGTTGGTTTGCCTAAACTATTTGGGGTGAAACTGTTAAAATTGCTACATATCTTGTTAATGGAAGTCCTATCAAAAACTTTAAATTTTGAAATACCTGAATATGTTTGGCCTAATAGTTATGTGAATTATTCTCACTTAAAAGTGCTTATTGTTCTTCATATGCTTATCAAAACATTGAAAAATTAGAACCTAGATCACTTCAATGTATTTTATTAGGTTATGATGAACATGTTAAAGGCTACAAATTTTGGGTAAAATGTGAAAAGTATAGAGTCATTGTTAGAAAAGATGTTATTTTCAATGAATCTCTAATGCCACGTTTAGAAAAAAAAAAATAAAAAATAAATAAATAAATAAATATATATATAGACTGATAAAAATGTTCAAATTGAGGTGGAGACTTCTTAAATTGAGTAAGACACTCTTGTACTTGTAGATGAAATTGGTCTTGAACCTAAAACTAAAAATGATCAAGAAGTTGATGAATCTAACAAATCTGTTCCTACTACTCTTTCCGTTGATAAGTATCAACTCACAAGAGATAAGAAGAGAAGGCACGTCAGACCTTCTATTGGATCTGACAGTGATGATTTTGTTTCATTTTTCACTTATCAAGAACAATTTGAAAATGAGACGAACTCCTATGATGATTCTATTAAGTGTAAAGAAAGTAAAAACTGGATAGCAGCCATGGAAGATGAAATGTCTTCACTTCTTAAAAACAAAACTTGGGAACTTATTAAAAGTGGGTCTATAAAGTAAAACAAGGAAAAGGAGATGGTAAAAACATTAGATATAAAGATAGACTTAGTGCAAAAGGTTTTACTAAAAAAGAATGTATTGATTATAGTGAAACTTTTTCTTCTGTTTGAAATATACTATCGTTAGATGCTTGCTTGCATTTGTTGCTATATTTAAATGGAAACTTTATCAATTAAATGTTAAAACTGCTTTATTGTATGGTGACCTAGATGAAATAATTTACATGAGGCAGCCTACTGGTTTTGAAATAAGAGATCCCAATAATATTGTTTGTCTATTAAAGATATCCTTATATGGTTTAAAACAAGTTCCTAGATAATGGTACAAAAGATTTGATACATTGTTTTTATAAAAGTTGATTTTAAAAGAAGTCAATATGACACCTATTTATAGTGTAAAGGTGATGGAGGTAAAAATTCTTTGTATCTAGTTCTTTATGTGGGTGATATGCTGCTTGTCAGTTGTGATAAGTCTGAAATTGATAATATTAAATTGAAATTGAAATGAAAGATCTTGGTTCTGTTAAAAAGATATTAGACATACAGATTTGGAGAAATAAAGAAAGGAACTTGCTATTTTTTTGAATCAACATGATTATGTGGTTGAAGTTTTGAAAAAATTTAACATGCGAGACTATAAACCTGTAACATTACCTCTTACTAATCATTTTAAACTATCTTCTGAATATTGTTCTAAATCTGAAGATGAATATGCAAGAATGTCTAAAGTTCCTTATGCAAATGGTATTGGTTCTGTCATGTATTTGATGATTTGTACTAGACCTGATCTTGCATTTAGTATTAGCATATTAAACAGATTTATGAGTAACTTTCAGGGAAAACATTGGAATGCTTTAAAATTCTCATTAAGATATCTTAAAAGTACACCTAACTTAGGTTTAATGTTTAAATCAAGTAAAGATAGTGTTACTTTAAAGGAATATACAGATTCTAATTATACTGAAAATAGAGATAATATGAGATCAACTTTATCCTATTTTTATACCTCATGTGGTACAGCTGTTAGCTGGAAATCTCAACTTCAAAAAGTTGTTGCTCTAACTTCTACATATGCAGAATATATTGCTGCTATTGATGATGTAAAAGAGAGAATGTGGTTAAACGGTTTATTGTCTAGGCTTGACTTTGTTGATAATCATGCCATACTATTATCAAATAATCAAAGTGATATTCACCTTAACAAAAATCCTATGCTTCATGATAGAATAAAGCACATTGATGTTAAATATCATTTTATAAGAGACGTTATTTCAAAAGGAATTCTTAGAATTGGAAAAGTTACAACTTAGCTTAATCCATCTGATATAGGTACAAAAGTGATTCATTTGAATAAATTTGTAAATTGTTTGAAAGTTACGTTTGTTGATTTTTTGTAATGCATGTATGGGTATTTAGAGCAAATGAAAAGTGAAATTTTGATTATGCTCTTGGCTGCACTATATTCTCAAATTCTAGTAGCAAGGTGAAGAATGTGAGATTCGAACCCTGGTCCAAATTGGTGCTTCCAGAAATTGTGTTGAAGTCGTGTTTCTGGATATTGCTACTTTATTAATAATGCACCTTTAACCGGATTGAAACACGTGGTTACATCCTGATCGATGTTTTTGCTTCTGGATGCTTCTATTATCTATGTTGTTTCACTTAGCACACGGTTTTGATGTCTTTCATTCTCTGGCTGTGGTTTGAAGGAAGCTCTCTCATCTAGGGTTCTCTCTTCCGTTTTTCTCTCTCAAATTTCTGATTTGAGACTTTCGATCTGTAATCTTTAGCCCCTGTTTAGTGATATTCTGAGTGAATAACTGTAAGAGAGTTTGTGCACTCTCGATTTACTGTTTTCAGTGGGTTTGTAAAGATTTTTGGTGATTCTTTGTGGATCGATCGTTGTGTCTTTGAGAGATAAGTGTTCTTATACTATTTCAGTGTATTAGCTGAACATTTGTAACATTCGTTGCCATTTTGGGCTATATAGTGGAACCGAGCATAAATCCAACTTATCGGATGCTCAACGGGAGATGTAGGCGTTAGAAGTGGTTGTTGAACCTACGAATCTTAGGCCGAAAGAAATCACTTGTGTTATCTTTAATTTCTGAGAATCATTTTATTGTTGCTTCTCAATATTAATATCGTGTGTTCCTGGCCTTGCATCATCTTTACCTAGATCAGAAGATGGTGATAGCCCACAGTACAACACTTTTTCTAGCATTGAAAATAATTGCTTTTTCGATAATGTTCCAGTGGTGGGTGTTGAAACATCAAGTGCTTTTGTTTTGTACATAATAGAGTTGATACTTTTGGAGTTGTGTGTGTGTGGGAAGAGATTTAGCAAAGAAAAATGGTTGTAATAAGGCTATGTTTGCCTCCAAGAAGGTCATTTGAGAGAGAAGAAAACTCAAAGATAAAGAATGTTAAGTATTAAGACTTGAGATCTCATCTTAAAAGGTCAATCTTATTAAGAGGTATAGTCAAAGCCCTTATATGTTGATCTATATTTCAGTATTTAACCGACGTGGAATTTATCTCTTAATACTTGTTGGCTTGGTGCACTATGGCCACACAATGCAAAGAAAACTAAAAGTAGAAATTTTTGATAAAGGTCATTGCCTAAGATCCTAAACCCTCTTGAAATCTTTTATTCACACTATATATGCCGATACTTCAATGCCCATTAGAGTATCTTCAAAAGACTCTATTTTTAAAAAGCATATTCTATCATTTGAAAAATATTTATAAATTTAGAGAGTTGCAATTTTTAAGTACTCCAACAAACTCTTTATATTTAACACATAATTTTACTACTTCCAAAAAATATTTATTATTTTTCTTTATTTTTTATTTATTCTAACTTTTCTTTAAATTGTTTTATTGTTTTTTAAATTGAAACACTTTGAACGCATTTAATTATAGAGAGTGAGTTTGGCTCTCCTTATTTTATTGTTTTCCTATATTAAAAATTAAAATACTTTGAATGCATTTAATTATAGAGGGTGTTGGAGAGTCAACCCACTCTCAAAATTAAAATGTTAATTTAAAGCAGTGCTCTAAAAAACGTAAAGCGGGCTAGGCATGGATGTCAAGCTTCAAGCTTTCCAAGCCTATGCGAAGTTTATGCGTAAAAAAGCTTTTTTTTTTAATTTTAATTTTTAATCATTGTAAAAAAATTCAATAGTTTATTAATACATATCAAACATCTAAAATTATAAAATACTGTATTTACTTAATAATTCATACATAAAGATAAGTTTCAAAATCATAATTACATAACGTAGATAACTTGTAGTTTAAATCTTATCTAATCTAACTTTTTACTGAGCTCCAATTCAATATCTTCTTCTTCTTCATCTAATTCGTCCTCTGTATGATAATTCAATAGTTTATTAATACATATCAAACATCTAAAATTATAAAATACTGTATTTACTTAATAATTCATACATAAAGATAAGTTTCAAAATCATAATTACATAATGTAGATAACTTATAGTTTAAATTTTATCTAATCTAAATCTTTATCGGACTCCAATTTATTTTAAAGTATTATCTTTTTTTCCGTTCTTCCGTCTTCTCAATTTTCTGGAGTCTGAAATTTTTGAAATTTGAAGGAATAATGGGCTACTGAGTCTAGACTATGAGTTTTATTTATTAAAAAAATAAAGGAAAAAATTAGTTCTCCTTAAAATCTGGGCTTAAAGCGCACCTAGGCGTGCCTAGAATAAAGATTTAAAGAGTCTCTTGGATCATGATTTTAAATGTTAACTCTTTAAAATAGAGATCATCTCATATTTAAAGAGTCTCTTGGAAATGCTCTTATGAGATAATATATATATTCTTAGAACGTAATGTCTCACTATCAATTTGAGCAACGGTGTGTAAAAGAGTCGAAAAACGAATCACTTCTCATGATATAATGAAGTCCAAAATAAATTTGACAATTAACTGTGTTATGCACTTAAAAGATCAATTATGACGAAAAAGAAATATTTATTGGTTGCAATAATGCAGAAAACTAATTTCTGTGAAAGGAGAAGATACAAATGGTGGGAGAAACCAGAAAACTCTGGAAATATATACTTCAATCGACATACGATTTAAATCTGAGATGTTCCATCATTTGATAGATCTAACGTTTAACTATATGATTGTTACCGGAAAATATAAACCACGTTGAATTAAATGTGATCTTTTCAATTTCAATCATAAACGAAAAATAAAATAAAATCAGTAGTTCCAAGTGCTTGTCCGTCAACAATACGCATGCAGCCTATGTATGAACAAAAAATGTAGCGTAAAAAATTTTCTTTTGTTATTGTAAGGTGCCCAAAATTACCATTTTGTCATAGATACAGTGTTTGATTTTCCGTATCATTCAAGAGAGCCAAGATAATTTAATGCAACGGAAATCTTTATAATTCTAACGTGTAATAAATACAAAACCAGATATAATGTTCTGTCAAGTAGAGTATAGAACTGAAAGACTAAATGCCAAATCTTTAAAAACTTGTATCTTCTGGAAAAGTAACTGAACAAACCTCTGATCACTGCTTACAATCTTCTGTGCATTCTGATGAAGTTTGTCGTATTCATAGCGATTGCAGTCGAACATATGTGGATTCCGGCTAAGCATATAGTTGTAGAGAACAGAAGTAGGGCCTTCCACTGTCGTCCGGATACTAGAATAGCCAGTGCTGTTGATACAAGAGCAACAATAGAGAGGGCATTTTTCCAAGCATGAAAAGCTTTAAGAACATTCCTGCAATCCTTGCAATGAATTAAGTGTCGAAAATATCTGTTGGCAAGATTTGGAGCATGCATATCCCCGATCCCTCCCTTTGCTGGCTGTGAGGCAGAGAGATTGGCAACAAAACCTGCTGGAGCATGCTCGACTACAGCCGGATCTTTTGGTAGTGAAATTGTGCTATGCCCGATGTAATATGGCATTCCATTCCCGACTCTGTCCATCCACTTCCTGTACTCAACTACCCATGTGTCTGATGACTTCAAATTGATGTACAGTTCTCTTGTGGGAACTTTTTCTTTCATAAGAATTTCATTCTGGGACGAAAGGAATCCCATATCTTGCTCAAAAACCTTACTCGCATTCTGATGAAAGTACCACCGTGGAATGATTTTTAACAGCACTGGTGGTGGTCTAGTATTCCCGAACCTCACAATAAGCATGGATTTTCCTTGGCCGGACGGTCTACAAAGGAACAGACCAGAAAAGTAGTCCTTATTGTTATTCTTGTCAATGATTTCCCTACTGTTATGAAGTACACATGGTGCTTCAAAACGTAAAAAGTTTGGTATGTAGTTTGGCGTCAACCGATCTTTTTCTCGACCCCACCAACCTGCAAAGCCTCGAGCTGTTCTTTCAGTCACTTCAAAAAATAGTGCTGTCGCATCTTCTCTTTTTGCAGTAAAATCTGTTCTATCGTGTGAGATAGGAACGTGGGCAGGATCCATGAGGTTTTCTAAAAGAATAGAGTGATCATACGGAAGTTCATGAATTGTTGAAATATCTCGAAACCCTGGCTTCGCGAAGTTTTCAAACCAAGGTATTTTCTTAGCATTTGATGGCGTCTTGTGAGACATCCATATCCATATAACTCCTTGAGAATCCCTCACTTCATATGGTTTTAAACAAGCTGATAGCGGAATTTTTGCACCCGTCGGGAGCTGTCCCAAAAATCATGAGAAAAAAAATATTGTTCAATTTATCTAGTATGAAATGATGAATGCCACAAGGAAGACGCATTAAATTCAGACCTGAGGGATTGTCACACATTTACCACTGCCTTCATATTGCCAACCATGGTACAGACATTCCAGTCTCCCGTCAAACAATTGACCTTCAGAAAGTTTTGCCAACCTATATTTGGAAATATTTACAGAATATAATCAAATAGTTTCCATTAGGTTGAAGAACTCTAATAAACATTATGTAACTCAGGTATAGTTTCATGGAGCAACAAGAAGGAATTCATTTCTGATTGTAAAGGTTAAAATGTCAAATCTAAAGTACTATGAGCTATAAAGCAGGCAAACATTTCTGCTAATAATAGACGGAATCTTCTCTTGTAAAGCCATCGACAGAACAGTCTTCCTGTCAAATGACTGATTATTTTTCCACAAATCTGTGTATCCTCTCCACAAGTTTTCCACAAGTTTTTCAAAGATGGACGTATGAATTCTTAAAGCAGAATTTATAGTGCAATCTCATCTCACTATTACTTTTTGAGTTCAAATTGGTCGCTCTACTTGTGAAATTGCCTCGCGTTGGCCACTCGATTCACTTGGGTTAGTAAAACTAACAGGAAAAGTCCTACGGGCTGTTAAATACTAACCGAATGCTGATTCAAGTCTGGGATGACATTAAATGTCGTGATTGTTTCAATCAAGTCACTCCACTTCCACGAATCCAGTGGAACTATCATTACATGCCTAAATTGTTTAATCCACTTTTCATTTTTCCGAAATCCATCAGTCAACTAAAGCAGCACAATTGGCAAGGAGTTTGATGCCAGAATATATCGTATTAACTGGGATTCAATTATAAGACATTCAAAATGTGGTTCTAATTAAGAACCTTAAAATTACTAAAAAAGTTCACATGAATTTAAACAGATATCCCATATTAATTCAAGATTCCTCCCTCTGATTTCTTGAATTATGTATGATTAACAAACTCACATTCAAAATATGCAATTTTTGAGACAAAATTAACTACAAAAGAGGCACAAACAAGCTGTTCCGGATAAAACCCCCATGGAGTTGGACCCAAATGATCGTGCCAGCAACTCGATCCGTCTAAATCTCGAACAAATAAACCACCATTTGCGGAGAAATTTAGGGTAAATTCCTAATAAAGCAGATATAAGAATCTAAACAGGATTACCTATGAGGGCATCGATCTTCAAAACACAGAATCTCTCCATTGCCATCACGATAAAGTACTACCTGCTTGTCAAACACAGTAAGACCCAATGGAGCATCATCTGGTACATTCTTGGTGAGATAAAGAGGGTACCATTCTTCAGTCCAATCATATTCCGCCACTTCATCTTGACTAGATGGACTCAAAATCACACCCTCACCTTCCTCATCATCTGATGGTGCAGATGATGATAGCCCACCAATAATCTCCTCAGCAACTGCATGGCACTTTTTCCAGTGCTTCCTCACTGAAAAATAACTCTTTTTATGATTATGTTTTTGTGATCGGGATACTAAATCCTTTGATTTTGTGGGTACTAGATTTGTTACTTTTGGAGTGGTGCATGTGGGTGAGAAGTTGAGGATCTTGGGCAGAGATTTATCACAGAAAAATGGCTGTAATAAGGCCATCTGAAGAAGGAAACAGAAATGGAATCAAAGAAGAAAATTCAATAATGTGAAGGGTGTTGTTACTTGTCGGGGTGGTACATTGATTATAGCCACACAATGCAAACAAGACTACAAACTCCAAATGAAAATTTCAATAGAAGCCCTCCCCTTTTTTTACTAGATACCAAGCATAATATTATAAGGGCTTGTTTGTGTCGAATTAAAATTTGATTTTAATTTAAGTTAAAATCAAACAATCAATATCAATTACATATTTCATGAGTCTCACATTTTTTCAACCAAACATTTCAAAAACTTCTATCACAATCCACTAAAAATATGATTGTAATCCACACCAAATACCATCTAAATTTTAAAACGTAATTTGTGACTATATGTTGTTTACAATTTAAATAGCGTAATGGGCACAAACGAGTTATTCTTTGTCTCCGTGGCAAAATACTATCTATTTTTTTCCGTTTTGGCTAAAAACTCCCTATATGACATTTTTTTCAGTTTTCTCAATAAAGCCTTGAAGTAGTGAATGTTGACATTTGGAGTTGGAGGTACAATTAAATTTGCAAAAAAGTTGTGAAAAAAATAAAAGCACTCGATATGCAATAGAATCGTTTAATAGGATGCTTAAAAATAAAAATAAAATTCTTAAAATAAATATTATCAATATATATGGAAACCCAAAGGGCTTATTAGCACAAAACATTCCTACGTTTGACAGTTAGTGTGCAAAACGTCCCAACGTTTCATTTTTTTGCATTTTCGCCCATATTTTAACGTTTCAGTGTGGAAAACATCATTTTCACTATTTTTCAGTGTAAAATGACCAAAATACCCTCGATTTTAAATAAAACAAATAAAATAAAAATAAAAATAAAAAATAAATTGTAATTATATTCCCAAACTTTTTAAAAAGTGCAAGTGAGTCCAAAAGTTTTATTAAAATGCTTAAGCACAAAACGTCCCTACGTTTGACACTTAATGTGGAAAACGTCCCTACGTTTCAAACATGTTTGTACTTACTTAATAGCACAAAACGTCCCTACGTTTGACACTTATTGCNAAGTCTTATTAAAATGCTTAATCACAAAACGTCTCTACGTTTGACACTTAATGGGAAAAACGTCCCTACGTTTCAAACATGTTTGTGCTTGCTTAATAACACAAAACGTCCCTACGTTTGACACTTATTGCGTAACACGTCCTTACGTTTCATTTCTTTTTATATTTTCGTCCTTATGTTAACGTTTCATTGTGGAAAACGTCATTTTCACTATTTTCAATGTAAAATGATCAATATACCCTCATGTTTAAATAAAACAAAAAAATAGTGAAAATGACGTTGTCACAATAAAAATAGTGAAAATGACGTTTTCCACAATAAAAATAGAGACCAATATACCATCATATTTAAATAAAACAAAAAAATAGAGAAAATGACGTTTTCACAATAAAAAATAGTGAAAATGACGTTTTCCACAATAAAAATAGTGGTATATTGGTCATTTTACATTGAAAATAGTGAAAATGACGTTTTACACAATAAAAATAGTGATATATTGGTCATTTTACATTGAAAAATAGTAAAAATGAAGTTTTCCATAATGAAAAGTTGAAATAAGGACGAAAATATAAAAAGAAATGAAACGT